>WBZZ01005322.1:35000-63163 GCA_019918135.1 Paulinella micropora
AAAATTTGGCTCGTTGCATGTGATATGTTATCGGTAACCTGACCACGTTTTGAGCTGATGGTTGATGAGGGACTGCATTCGTATTTCTCCTGCTGGAGAGGGAGAGAGAGAGAGAGAGAGAGAGAGAGAGAGAGAGAGAGAGAGAGAGAGAGAGAGAGAGAGAGAGAGAGAGAGAGAGAGAGAGAGAGAGAGAGAGAGAGAGAGAAAGAGAGAGAGAGACAGAGAGACAGACAGACAGACAGAGAGAGCTGGTGGCATGTGCGATCGTGGTGTACGCCAGCCCTCAAGGCGTCAACCAATCTATCAACCAAACTCAGGAACTGTAACATTCCTAATTGTCTATCCATCCATCCGTCCATCCATCCATCCTGTTTTGATATATTCCTGCCTGTCAATCGATCCATGCATCCTTCTAGTCATCAAACATGATACGTTCGCACCAACTTAGAACGGCGGTTACATTTCTTAAGTCTTTCCTTCCTTTCTCCCTCCCTAACCCTCAGCTGCCTTTCCTTTTTTTATATAACGCGAGCCTTTTAATGGAAAACTGTCGATTACATTTTATAGATTTAATTGTTGAAAGCAGTGATAAGTATATCAATAATGTGCTACAATGAATAAAAAACTTTTATCACCACTCTCTAGGACCGACCACACTTGAAAACCAACGAACCAATCAATGATTCTTCCTTAAACCATACCTGACTCCCGCACAAACAGCATCACCGTGACCCAAGGAATTTCAAGTGTCCATATTAATAAGTTTTGTACAGTGACTGGCGCGTTTTCCGACCTGGATGCCCTCGAAAAGTCCAGCAAATCATCATTCAACGATATATTCAGAATCTGACTCCAGGCTGTTTGACAGGAATTACTGTGATATATAATATTCTTGCCTCAACTGATTCAGCTGTGCCGCTTTCTTCCTGCCTCCCTCCCTTACGGCCCGCACAATTTCCCCTGAGCCCCCGGCTTTGCCTTTCAACTTCACTGACTCGAAACTGTATTGAATTTCATGCTAACACCACCGTGACTTTGGTTTTTTTACGCAAGCACTATTTTAATTGAATACTTGCCACTCGTGTTTAAGTGCATGGGGATGCCATATGGCAACAAAAATTGCCATATGGCAACCGGCGCGGCGTTTCAGTAGCCAGTTTTCAAAAAATTCTATCGCTTGAACCGGAGCTGTTTTTATTGAATAAAGTCAAAAACCTTGAAGCAAAAGTGTGCGGGAAGCGAGGGTAAAAATTTCAGGAAAAATCTTTGAGTTGAAGTTATTATTTTTTTTTTATAGACGGGTGCCCTGATACTGCACTTTTTCCACGTGAACGTGTCACAAAACTTCAATGATTTTTTAGCAGAAACATGGAGGTGGGTGACCCCCTATCCGTGGCTGTAGAGAAGCTGGGAAAGGCTTGGGCACGCCAAAAATTTGGCGATCCTCGCTACAAGGACATTAGTGCTTTGGGTGTTTTGAAGGAAAAAGAAACCAAGCACAAAAAAGCATTTGTTACCCCCACTTTGACAAGCAGTGCTATTTCTTCTTTTCCAAGCTTTTGCGACCCCAGCCCGACCATGCCGGGTCAGACCTGCATTTTGTCAATGCTGCGGGAGAAGAGGTCAAAGGTGAGGTTTCAGATGAGGAGGAGGAGGAACCCCCAAACCCTCAACCCGAAGTGAAAGATGCTGTTCCCCAGGAAGACGAGACAGTGCTGAGGAAGAGGGAGGTGAAGAAGAAAACCTTCCCTCGTACAATCCGTGTCCATATTCACAAGAAGAAGTAGATGGGGAGACGACCAAACTATTGGCTAATGATATGAAGTGGAACGTGGGTCCATATGTGGTGGATTGTGGAGCTGATCGCCCTGTACATAAGGCCAAGACCACCTTGGCACACGATGCGGGACCCTGTATGTAAGCTCTTTCACCCTTCTCCCCTCTGCGCAAAAAAAAAATCCAGTCAACCTCACATTCACCATGACTTTTTGAATGGTTTTCTTTTTGTTCTTTTTTTTGAATTTGTTGTCGTTTCAGGGAATTATAGTTACAAAGTCACACTTCTTGTCTGCTTTTGTTAACTTATTTTCTCTCTTTTTCGTATGTCCCATTACAATACAATTTCAGTTTTTTTTGCACCCCCCTGTCAATTTTTTTTTTCTCTTTCGTTCATAGGCACTTTCTTCACTTCTTGCCTCATGAAGCAGTTCATACCATCGTTCGCCTGACTAACGAGGAGCTGGAGAAGGAGCGAGAACCCCGTCTGTGGCAGGCCCTCACCTTTCAGGAGTTTTTAGTCTTCATTGGGCTCCTTATCAAAATCTCTCTGGCGGACCGAGGTCGTAGGCGTGCACACTGGGCCCCCACACCAGGACACAGTGCAGACGGGCTTCCGGGGGATGGATTTGGTAACATAATGGGGTGCAATCGGTTCGATGCTATCTTGAAAAATTTGAGGCTAGGCCCCCCTGCAAATGAAGAGGACCCTTTTTTGCCAGTTCGTTCATTCATGCAGGCTGTGATGCCACAGCACGTAAAGCCATAGTCCCGGGCAACATTCTCGTGGTAGATGAGAGTATGGGTCAATTTACGGGGGTGGGTATGCCAGGCCAAATGGTTGTCCCCCGCAAGCCTATTCCTGTTGGCAGAGAATATCATACCGTGTGTGATGTTGAAACAGGCATATGCATAGGCATGTAATGTGTGGAGGGAAGGGATAGGGATAGGCTAAAAGAATTAGTAGATGAGTTTGGGGTCACTACTGCTACTACTTTGCGCCTAACAAAACCATGGTGGGGGAGTGGTCGAATTGTTGTTGGTGATTCGTGGTTTGCTTCTGTTACGACAGCTACTGAAGTGAAGAAGAGGGTGTTAGATTTTGTAGGCCATGTGAAGACTGCTCATTCAGGGTTTCCCAAAATGCTTTTGTGGAGTCAGAGGGGTCCTAAGAAAGGCGATTTAGCTTCAGCCACATGCATGCATGAGGAGGTGGAGCTGCTTGCAATCAATCAAAACAATCACAACCAGCAGCAAATTATCGCAACTTGCTCCACAACTTTGCCTGGCAAACCCAGAGAGGCCCGTTTTAGTGTCAATGATCTTCGGGTTCCGCGCTGTGAGGCTGTGGCCCTTTATTATTCAGTTTTTAATGCAGTTGATGTATTCAATGCCGTGCGCCACGGGTCCTCTTCCCTCAATCTCACCCTTGGAATGCAGGATTGGAAGAGGGCCGATTTCATGATTTTGCTTGATTTCATTATCACGAATGCCTACAAACATTTTATTTTTTTTTAGTCAGTCTGTTTTGTCCAAGTATGTAGCCTCAAAAGGAACTACCAGGCCTGGGTATTTCAAACTTTTGCTTGCAGACTCCCTCATTTTGCATGGTAATGAGGGTAATTCTATCCCTGCCCTCGCACAGCCTGCCCCCAGCCAGCCTAACATGCAGGATAGCTTTGCCCCATGCATGCAACTCCTCAAATACCCACAGGTACCCATGGCTGACAAAATGAGAAAGAAAAGGGAGCTAGGGCACAACTATAACGAAGGTTTGGAGAGGTCAAAAAGACGTAAATGTGTCGTTTGTCTGCATGCCTTTTCAGAGAAGAAGGTATCTTACACTATGTTTTATTGTGCTACCTGTGGGCCAGATGTGCCGCTGTGTGTGTGTGTGGGGGGGGGGGGGGGGGGCGGGCGAACATGTCACTCGTGGCACAAACAGCACGGAATCCCTCAAAAAAATGTAAAACGCCGTCGTATTAATCAATCTGACTCTTAATGACCTTGTGGTTGCCAGGTGGCAACTCAGCTGAAAATCATCTTCAAAGGGGGTGCATTGGGCACTAAAAACTTTTTGTAATAAATTTTATTTTATTTTAATACTTGAAAATGAAAGAAATAGCTGTATCATGATTTTATTATTTTTTTCTTCTTCTGAAGTATTTGAAATCCGGTTGCCACATGGCAACCATGCACATGCACTCAAACACTCGTAGAGCTGAGTGTGCCGGAAGCAGAAGAGATAAAATGGAAGAGGTATTAAGAGATACAAAAGAGAAAATGTGAACTGTAAAAATGTTAGACCACTATTATTAATATACTGACCTATGATAGCTACAACACACAAACAGCAGTACTACAGCTTTAATAAGAAAAGGCGCCGGCCAACAGAACACGCCGCGTAACATGACTGGCAGGATCGTAAGTAATGGCTCTACCGATACCGTTACTCTGATACGGTTGGTCCTTAACTATTAGTTAAGATTATGATTAGTTCCAACACTCCCCCTGTGTCCTATATGAGTTACGCCATCTAGTACTATTTTCAACTGTGAAACATGAGAAAACACAAACTCAAAACATATACCCTTACCCTCACACTCTCCGAGAAGTAATGTCGGGGTTGGCTTAACCTATGTGCGCAACCCATCAGAAGTAGTACATTGCAGGTTTCTGCCATTGAAAAGCAGTGTGAGGGTTTCAACAGAAATGGAATCCGGTGTGCGTGGAAAGTTGGGGCCGCACGGACACAGAAAGTGGGAAGTCAATGCGCGACAAGGATGGCGGTGCATGGTTGTGATTTTCGCTTGCACCACGACGGTACAGAGCAAATAAGGGAGAATTATTGGCCGTTATTAGGGCACAGCTGAACAGGGGGAGTATGCCGTTCAAAGGTGCCTTAATACTAGCTCCGATGGAATGGATCCTACGTCAGTGGACTAGGGTAGAACAGGACCCCTCTCCTATCCGCTCGATTTCTCTCATATCATCCTCAAGCATCTCAAACACCACATCATCCTCTTCTACATGCCATATGCCCTCTACTTCAGCTGTACAACGCTCTAATCCAAATACAGAAAGGGTGAGGAGGACGTTGAGGTTGCAGTAGAGGGAACCACTCAGATAAGACAGGGCAAGAGAGAGAGATGCGAGACTAACTTAATAATCTTCTGTATACTAGCTGTGTCCTACAGTAGAAACTTTATTGAGAAAAGGGCGCCAAGGGAACAGCCCGATTATATACTAGGCCGGACATAAGTAATGGCTCTAACGACACACATTACATATGCCGGTCCATACTGACTATCCGGTTAATTATATTAATAGGTCTAACACTCCCCCTGGATCAAAGTAAATTATTAAGTTGACCGTAGGTCCTAATAAATCTATTCCGTGAAAATTATAAAAACACAGACTCAAAACATACTAACGTTACTCTTACCCTCACTCTCTCCAAGAGGTTATGTCGATGATGGCTACCCGCCTTGCTGGGGCAAGTATGCATCAACTAGATTACATACAGGGCAGCTCCCCCCAGTCAAGCTAGGCCTGGTAGACGAGAAGAGGATTAGGTCCTACGCACCCCCTATCCTATGTTGAGTATGTGACGCAGGTACGGTATGGTCATAATACACATATATATAATATTGATATATATATATATATATGATCACGTAAGTAGCCATAATATATAAAAATAAGATATATGATAATGTATCCATCTGTACTGACCTATCAAAAGGTATGATCAACTTGAACTATTTGCTACTTATCTATCCGGTAGTATGAATTTATGAATTTGACAGCGCTTCCCGTAGAGGGGTATAATATGAACACAAAATAATATGATATATATGAACAAAGACACGATATCTGTAATTATCGGCCTGTCTGGTACATCCGGCTGGTCTGACGTACTTCCGTATTGTTCCACTTTCCCATGTGGCACGTTCACCGACCAGCCGGACTCCACTGATGCCGGCTTTTTATAGATTTTTATGTATATAATTGTATAGGGATAGAAATTAAAGCGATCATGATGCGAGCTTAAGGAACGAAAGCTTTGCGGGAGGTGGGGAAAAAGAGCTATTCCGCCGCTAATGTCTTTTCCGGCGCTAGGGCTCATTGCCCATTCCGTCCGCCTGGGACCGGTCATTGAACGCCACCGGACCCAGTATACTGTCTGTTCCGTCTGCACTTGGCTACTCGTTCACCTGTACAACTTATGTGTAATATGCGAGAAAATTATTATATTACATACCCCGGGAACATAAACGAAGTCCAAGATGATAAACCTTTCTAATACGAGAATTGATCGGATTTTATCCTGAATTCGGCGCAATTTTCTCTACTAAGCACAACGGAGATTTTTCCAGCCAGGTAATTGAATATTTCTACCGTCGTGAAATGTATTTTGGTGAATACATCTGCGATATTTTCCTCCGTAGGAACCCGGAATTTGATCTTTCCTTCTCTCACGAGTTGCGCTAGTAGATGGTACCGAACCTCTATGTGCTTGGTCCTAGCTTCCCCTAGCCCTCTCTCCGATAATAATATTGTTCCTTCGTTATCCTCGAAGAGAGGTGTAAGGCCTTCAAGATTTATTCCGATATCCCGTAAAGTTTGTTGTAATGCGAGAAGTTCTCTGACTGCCTCATTAGCCGAAACAGTTTCTGACTCTAACGTTTATTGAGCTATCACGGAATGCAGTTTAGAAAACCATGAAATTAGCGTCCCGTTGAATAAATAGACGTATCCTGACCTTTTCGCGAGTTCTTATCCCCCGCAAAATCCGAGTCTACAAATCCAACTACTGGTTGTTCCGCGATAATCCTGTCTACATTAGCGAGAACATGCATACTGAACATGTCCATTCCGGGTATTGTGGGCTTCTCAATGATATCATCGATTGCATTTGCCGCAGCGCAAGATTCTAAGTTGGGTTTCCAGGATTCCGGAGTTTTAGGAACCGAGAAATTAGTTTCCAGTAACTTCCGTAAATGTCGATCCCCTCTTCTGAAAAATAGCGCTCGCGGAGCCACAAGAACATCCGATGCACCATAGCATAAGACATCCCCGGATTAGGGACCTGGGACTTGGCCGCTATACTCAAAGGGCATATGAGGAGTGGCCTGGTGTGGACAGCCAAAAATATGAGCATCCCTATCAGGCATCCAAGGTCATAGCGTAAGAGGCGATGGTCCTTCTTCAGGGGAGCGGGGTTATCAGAAGTGAACGGCATCTTAGCAGGTATCTCCTTCATACAACACAACTCCTCTAAGATCAACAACTCATACTTACGCTGATGCAAAATAATCCCCTTTTCCGTCTGAATGTTTTTGAATTCAGTGGCCTTGCCTAGGTCCTTGCACCGGAAGCCTCTCTTTTTGAACTGTTTCACCATCCTGATGTGTCTTTCTTGAGATGCAGCGTGACAGCCATCATCAACATGAAAGGACACCAGTTGGGTAGTTTGTGGACTACTCCCATGTTTTACGAAAGAGGCTCTGTCTAACGTGAGAGGCTTGAACTCGTGTTCAGTTATGAGCTCCCCAGACAGCACGTCGTACCAAAGACGGCCTGCCTCCGGATGTCCGTACAGGGCTTTCTTCAGGAGCCAGACATAGTCTGCCATCTGAAATTCGGCCGGCGGTTTGACGTATATGTCATATGGGAGATTCGCGTGCAGGTGTTGTGAAGTCAATCAGCCATAAGTCTATCCCGAAAAAGGCTGCATAGGCTATCATGAGCAAAATGGTCCTGTGCTGGGCTGTAGGAGAGTAAGTCTTTGCAGAATTGTACTGAGCATAAGCTTTCAGGAGGTCCCCTCTAAGGGTTATCCGGGCTTTATGGAATTCATCCTCAGTACCTTGCTGTTTTACCGTGTCTATCCATTTTATAGGAATGATAGGTGTGCCCGACATTTTCGCTTCGCTCACTTTTCGCCAAACAAACGCCTTTGGTTCTTTGAGCTGTTCGAATTCTTTCTGTCTGCAATGTTTACGGTCTTTTGGTTTCTGTACTACGGGGAATTCCAGGAATTTCTCACTCACGAGACAATACTACGCCCGGTTTTCCTCCCGGGCACATTCCGCAACATGAGCGTTCCTCGTCCTCTTTCCCGCGATGATGTTTTCACTCGAAATTTCCGCCTGTTCGTGTGATCTCCGTTCCGGTTTATGCGCTGCTCTGCACCTCTACCCTCTCCCTCTCCCCCTCGGCAAATGCAAATTCCGAGGTGACCTCAACCCCGGCATGGTTGGTGTTGAGGTCAGAATTAGGATTTGTGTTGGTCGATGAGGATGGTGCTGCGGTTATGGCTTTTTGCTCACGAGATTCGGGTATTGGCGCTGTTTGTTGCGGGACTTTAGCGTATTTGATGATTTCCGTGTCTAATATCTTATCTATAACACCATCCTCAAACAAGACATTATTCGCGGGAAATCGTCTAGATTTACGGGTGACGGGGGCAGAAGGCGCCGCTGTCCCCCGCCGTATCGCCGTTTCCCATTTGTCCCCGTAAATTAACCTAGCCCACTGCTCCCCGAAAGCTCTTGCCGGGATTTCCACATACGTTCCGAACAATTTTTGGTTTTCCTTGGGCTTGCGCCCCCTCCTTGCTTTCTTTATCTCCCCCTGCTCATCGCTCAACTGGGCGACTTTGGGACTCGGAGGCTCCAAGGGGGGCGGGTTCGAGTCCACGAACACCGGTCCCTCTTCCGCTTCACTATCCTCGTCAGTTTGCGGAGCAAGCGACTCTTCGAGGGGTGATTCCTGAGTAAGGGTCGGAGCGAGAGAGAGAGAGAGAGAGAGTTCCTACCGGGGGATTTCCTCCCCCTGCCGGAACCTCCCCGCCCGGGTCCTCCCCTGAAACGGTTTCTTGACTTTCTGGGGTCATCTGTTGCGATAGGGGAGAGGGGGGCTGTTGCCAATTAACAGAAAACATCTCGCCCGAAACATCGTCTCTTTCAAAAGACTTAGATGCCCCCCTCTTTCCCAATTTCCAAACGTCCAAAATAACATTACGGACATTTCCGGATATTTTCCTTGCAACCGGATCATATACCCGATAATAGCCGTTGTTTCTTTCGTATCCGAGAAATAAAACTTTCCTCCCCCTCTCGCCTTTTCCTCTCTTTGCGTCCACCTTCATGTATGCCAAACACCCGATAGGTCGTAGGTGATGCAAAAGGTGCTTCTCTTATGAATGATTTCATAAGGGAATTTTCCTTTGAAGGGGCCACGGGCAAGGGGTAGGAGGTTGCCAAAGTAGGTAGAGGCTTTCTCCGTCTCCGTCCACATGGACTCGGGGAGTTCGGTGTCACTGAGAACTGCCCTTGCGGGTCCGCCACACGTTTGGTGGGCTCGTTCTATTTTAGCAACCGCCTGCTTCTCCCCCGTCGGAGCCTCTAGGATGACTGGTTGATTTGCATCAATCCAAGTCTGAAACTCTTTATACTTACCATATTCCTGGTCACAAGTAAGGAATTTCTCTTTTCTTCCTGTATGCCGTTCAAAGAAGGCAACGGCCTTAAGGAAGCATGTGAAAAACTCATTATTGTGCCTCAGGTTATAGTCTAACTCAAACCAGGACGCAAGACATTTGACGGTGAACTTATATTTCTTTCCGTCCCACGATGTGGTATTCCACCGACGTTAACTGGGTGCCCATGGATATGTGAAACCCAGGGTGGCGTTCTACCACATGGTGATTGTCTCTGAAATGAGGCACTTTCTTTATCTTATTCCTTAAACACCACTTGCATCTCATTATTCGTTCCCTCCACTCCTTCCCCACTATCTTTATTCCCATATAATTAGCCATTCGCGCGCAGGACGGCGCACACAAGTACTTCCTCCTGGCGGCGGAGCGAGGGCACACCGGTGCACAGTACCGCGTTGCGCGCTGTTACTACCACGGCCGTGGGGTAGCACAGGACCCCGCCGCCGCGTCGCGCTGGTTTGCGCGCGCCGCCGAGCACGGCCACGCGGACGCCCTGAACACCCTGGCGGCCTGCCACTACTCGGGCAGGGGCGTGCCCCGGGACCGGGGGCGGGCCTTCCAGCTCTGGCTGCGGGCGGCCACGAACAGCCAGCACCCGCGCGCCTGGTGCAACCTCGGGCTGTGCTACAGCCTCGGCCACGGCGTGCCGCGCGACGACGCGCTGGCCTACAAGTACTACCTGCTGGCGGCACAAAAGGGCGTGCTCAGGGCCGCCCAGAAAGTAGGGCTCTTTCTCGCGCAGGGGCGCGGCGTACCCAAGGACGCGGGCGCGGCGGCTGAATGGCTCGGCCGCGCCGCCGCCAAGGGCGACCACCTGGCCAAGTTCGTGCTGTCGGGCAAGAGAGAACCACTCGAGCAGCGGCCGTTGGTCAAGAAGCTCAAGACCTAAAAGAAGACGGGCGGGAACATTTTCTTTCTCAAAGAAGACGGGCGGGGACCCTTTCTTTCTCCCGCCCGGTCCAGATTTAAATTAAACAGCTTTTTTTTCATTTTTGGCACTCACCGTGCCGGACCGACCGACCGCGCTCCGGCTCTCTGCCACCACGGTTCCTGCTTTTTTTTTGTTTTTTAAAAAATTTTTAATAGCACACGCCATCAGGCGGACAGGACAGAATTCATCTCGCAGAGGCCAGGGCCCGTGCCAGCGCCTCCTGCGATTCAGCAGACACGCCAGCACACTGAATTGGCGTGAACGTTCTGAGCGAGCGGCAGTCCTGTAGCCCTAAGACGCTGCCCGTGATCATGCACTGAATTAGTTGCAATTCTTCCAGTGACTGGGAGCGCTGCAACGCGGAGATTGTCTCGTCTGATATGCGGTAAAAATATAACTGTAGCCTTTGTACAGCCCCGCAGGACGCGAACCCGGGCGGCGGGCCGTGATTTACGTTCAGACCTATCAGCTGCAGGGTGCGCAGCGCGCGGAAGTCCTGTAGTACAAAAAGGTCCTCGAGCTGACTACAGTCGCTGATGATCAGTTCTTCTAGTGCGGGACAGAGCTGCAAAATTGCCAGGCCGTACACAGTGATGTTGGTGGCGCCGTCCAAATGCAGCGTTTGCAGGCCCTGCACGTGGCCTAGAACTCGTAGCTTTTCGTCACTGAGATTCCCACCGACCAACTGAAGTCGCAGGCAGTCGAACCGGGACCCGGCAAGTAGTTCTATGTTGTTGCCCGTGACGCCGGTGCACCCGAGCAAGTCCAAATATTTCAGCTGGCTCAGGAAAGACACTTCCTCTATAGTTTGATCCAGTGCCCGTGGGCTCAACGTCAGCTTCGTCAATTGTTGCAGACCCCGTAGCCGGGCGCCTCTAACGTGCGTGCAATTCTTGACGCAAAGTTCGCGAAGCCTTGGCAGGGGCGCCAACGCTTCTTGTAGGCCGGTGTCGGTAATTTGGTCGCACTGCCTGAGAGTCAGGCACTCCAAATTGTGTAGCCTTTGCAAGATCCGCAGGCTGTAGTCAGTCACCTCCCCGCCTAGAATCGAGAGTAACCGCAATTCTTTAGTGTTTCGGCAATTCGGCAGGTGCCGGCAGATGTCACCGGTGTTTACGGTGATTAATTCGTGGATGCAAGCAAACGCGTTCAGGAAGTTTCCCTCTGCTTCCACTACGTGTTCTTCACTATTGTTGCCTAGCATGACCAGGGTTGTGACAGTCACCTCGTTCAGGCGCTTCCCGGTGTAATGTGCTGGGTTGTAGGGCGCAGCAAGCGCAACCTGTCGC
The DNA here is from genome assembly GCA_019918135.1 of Paulinella micropora. NCBI lineage: Eukaryota > Cercozoa > Imbricatea > Euglyphida > Paulinellidae > Paulinella > Paulinella micropora. The sequence continues at coordinate 46,504 of WBZZ01005322.1, forward strand.
AAGGGCAGGCGGCTGTTAATACAATTTTGGACAAAGAAAGAGAACACTGCTTTCTTGCTGTCACGCGACAGTTCAAAGAGCGGTTGCTCCCAGCCCCCCCAGAACTCACTGCTCTTGACAATCGCCAGAGATTCGCGACACACCAGAGCAAGCCGGACTGCTTCCTCTGCACCCTGCAGATCTCTGATCAGCGCCCAAAGGTCTAGGGGCAGCCTCAACAACCACGAGGGTTGAGCGGCCGGCCCAGTTTCTGTGCGTTGCCTTTTGGCTGACGCATCACCGCGGAACATTTCCTCGGTGCCACGGGCCGGCCGTTTGCGCTCCATCTCTTTTTGTACTTTTTCGTCTTTTGTCGCGCGGTTCGTCAGATGTTGGGCGGGGGAGCGAGGGGTGGGGAGAGGGATGGTGCTGCGGCGGCCCCCCCCCCCCCTTCCAGCGGCTGGCCGTACCTTTGGCCTGCCCTTTTCCACAGGGGGGGGGGGGGGGGCGTTCCACGCCTTTACTTCCACACCCCAGGCAACCCGTGTAAATGTTCGGGGGGAGGGAATGTTCGGGGTGAGGGGAACAGCCCCCCCCCCCCCCCCCTCCAACCATTTCCTTGCGTGCTATGGTTTGCAGATTCGATGGTAGACAACGCGTGCGGCAAGGCACAATCGCCAACAGGAGAGAGTGGCACGCGCCAGGCCCACGTGTGGGTCAACGTGGCCACCAAAAAAGTTGAGGGCGCGGCCCTCCTCTTGCGCAGGACAGTGATCAGCTGCGACAAGCAATGTGACTCGCACGGTCTTGAAAATGACCGTTCGAGGCGTGCTGCTGGTGCACGATGAATGAGGCGACGTCCGCTGGCTGGGAATACCTTGGAGAGCAGGGCGCGAATCGGCATTGCCTGCGCAAACGGCTGGCTTAATGGAATAGAACATATTCAAATAAAAAAACTTACTTGGCTCAAACTATTAAAATTCCCCGGCTTGCTTTTTTTGGACAAACGTTTCTTAGTCCGAGTCCTCCCATACCGACAGAAAATTCTCCGGGTCCAGATCGTCCGCGAGGAAGTAGGGCGGATCAGGAAGCCCCTGCCGCACAGTCTCTTCGAGCAGCTCACCACAGCCCTGCAAGATCTTTTCGGACCAGGCCAGGAGTGCTCTGGTCTGGTGGAACGGGTCACAATATTGCCTCCCTTGCTCGTTGGCTTCGTTGGCAAACAATAGGTTCGGGTCGGCGAGCTTCGCTAGCATGTCGGTGTTCTGCAGCTCGTGCAACACGCGTGCACGGGCCGGACTAGCAGCAGCCGCTCGCCACGATTCGGCTGGCTGGCGCAGGTCGTCCAACCAGAACCACAGCAGATCGCCTGTTCCGAAACTAGCCTCGAAGCCGCCAACGAACAGTTCTATGGCTTCATTCACGTCATCGGCAACTTCCGGCACGTGACGGGCCAGCGCGGCGGTCAGGCCCTTGCCCAGAAAGTGCCTGAAAAAGGTGGTGAGCAGCCGTTTGAACAGCACGCGGCGTTGTTTAGGGCGATCTGCCTTCAGGTATTTCTGGACGTCATTGGCCCAGCGCCACGGTGCTCGAGCGCAGTGGCGTTTCGCGGGTCGATCCTCGCTCGGCTTGGAGGCCTTGGCCAGGCCGGACTTCATCTATCCTGGGACGGCAGACAAACCAGAAGCAAAAAAACACACGCCAAAATTAACACAGGACAGACACGACGATACACAAAAAAAAGAAAAGACGAAGAATGCCACACACAGACCCAAAGAAATCCCAGAGAAGGAAAAGACAAAACAACAAAACCAAAAAAACCATACACAAATCCAAAGAGATTTCATTTCACACGACGATACACACACACGAAGATACACACACGAAGATACACACACGAAGATACACACACGAAGATACACGACGATATATGACGATACACACAAGCTCGCACACGACGACACACACACGAAGATACACGACGATACACGACGATATACGACGATACACGACGATACACACACACACGACGACACACACACGCAAAGACACACACACACACACACACAAGCTCACACACGACGATACACACACGCAAAGACACACACACACACAAGCTCACACACACAAGTCTCACACACACACACACACAAGTCTCACACACACAAGTCTCACACACGACGATACACACACACAAGTCTCAACTCACACACGCAGAGTTGCGGCAGAGGGGGCCAGTCCGGGGTGTGCACAATGGGCTCGCCATTGCGCAAACCTAATGTTGGCAGCATTGGATTTGCCCAATGGGCTGTAATCGAGGGGAGGGCCTGCGATGCCGAATTCATTGGGCAAACCCAATGTTGGCAGAATTGCGCAACCCCAATGTTGCCAACATTGGTTTTGCTCAATGTGCTGTAATCGAGGGGAGGGCCTGCGATGCCGAAGTCATTGGGCAAACCCAATGTTGGCAGCATTGGGCGAACCCAATGTTGACAGAATTGGGTTCGCCCAATGGGCTGCCGAAGGGGAGGGGGGGCCGCACGTACATCATTGGGCAAACCCAATGTTAGCAGAATTGCGCAAACCCAATGTTGGCAGCATTGGGCAAACCCAATGTTGGCAACATTGGGTTCGCCCAATGGGCTGTCGAAGGGGAGGGGGGGCCGAACCTACATCATTGGGCAAACCCAATGTTGGCAGAATTGGGTTTGCTCAATGGGCTGTAATCGAAGGGAGGGCCTGCTATGCCGAATCATTGGGCAAACCCAATGCTGCCAACATTGGGTTTGCCCAATGCTGCCAGCATCAGGCCCCCCCTGCCCTCCCCCTCTCGCCACACAAACACACAAACCCTCGCATCCCTTGCACATCGATCTTGCATCTTTCTGCCCAGGGTACACCTCCCCCCCCCCCCCCTTCCTCTCCCAGTGTGTGTATGTGTGTGCGGGTTTCTCTTTGGGGCATTTGTGCGTATGTGTGTATCGTCGTGTGTGTGTCTGTGTGTGCATTTGTGTGTATCGTTGTGTGTGCGTGGGTTCTCTTTTTGTATTTGTGTGTGTCTGTATGTGTGTATTTGCGTGTATTTGTGTATTTGTGTGTGTGTGTGTGTGTGTTGTATGTGTGTATTTGTGTGTGTTGTATGTGTGTATTTGTGTATTTGTGTGTGTTGTATGTGTGTATTTGCGTGTATTTGTGTATTTGTGTGCATTTGTGTGTTGTATTTGCGTGTCTGTAATGTGTGTGTTTGTGTGCATTTGCGTGTGTTTGTGACTTGCATTTGTGTGTGTGTGTCTGTATGTGTGTTGTATTTGCGTGTCTGTAATGTGTGTATTTGTGTGTGTCTGTGTGTTTGTGTGCATTTGCGTGTGTCTGTGCATTTGCGTGTGTTTGTGTGCATTTGTGTGTGTGTATATGTGCGTGTATTTGTGTGTATCGTCGTGTGTATCGTCGTGTGTTGTTATGTGTTCTCGTTTGAATTGCAAGTATTTTAGCAGCAACTCAACGGTTTTCTTTTCTGCGTTTGCCCGAGTGTTTTTGGACTTGGTTGCTGCTAAATCTCATGATAAATCTGGTTTCTTTTTTCAATTCGCTGCCCCTTTCCCTTTTTTTCCTTTCTCTCTCCCTCTCTCTCTCTCTGTGTCTCTCTGTCACTCTTTCTCTCTCCCGTCTCTTTCTCTCTCCTTTTTCTAGCCAGTAAATGCAGCGACGCCTAGCCATCTTTCCCAAGTTCTTCAACCAAAACAAGACCCGCAGGGCCAGGGGCGAAGTTCTGGCTGGCGGCTCGGGTTCTCCGTCCACCAGCCTGAGGCAGTACAACGAATTCGAAAGCCTGTGCGGCTTGTACGACGAACTCGACTCTATCCTGCCCTTCGTGCTGCGCGTCGCCTTCCCCGCAGCCTGGCACAAGTCACCAAACGAGGCCAGGCCCGACCTACAGCTCCAGCTGTACCGCACGATCGTGCGCGCGCTGCACCTGCTCACCAACGCCCCGGCTGACCAGCTGGCGTTGCAGGTGACGTCGCCGGCCCGTGGCTCGCGCGCAAGTGTCTGGTACCTCTCGTGCTCGCTCAACGTCAGCGTCCGCCAGCTCTACCAAGTGTACCTGTTCGCCTGCCACGCGCTGGCCCGTGGCGCCTCCGCCGAGCTGTTGGAGACGTTTGCGCCGGGCAATGGTTTCAACTGGTTCGACGCGCTGGACGTGGCCCGGCTCCTGGACGAGGGCTACGTCCCGCCCTGGCCAGCCAACACCGTCAACAAGGTGTTTGCCACAGGTCACGGCGGCCTGGAACCAGCGGGCGACTACGTCACCGCCGTTGTGCACCCCCAGCCGTCCTGGCTACAACCTTTGCAGGACGACGTCATGCCGCGCCTCAACACCATCCACTGGACGTGCAGTTTTCTAGACACCTTTCTCCGCGTGACGGAGCCCTTGTCCGACAAGCACCTGGCGCTCTTTCGTGAACGCTACCACCTGCGCCTCGGCTCACACTGTGACTGGTTCAAGGGCTTTGTACACCTGACCAGCCCGAGCTTCTGTGCCGCGCTAGCCGCCGAGTTTGAGTGTAGCCTGCGCTTCAGGGCGGCCAAGGCGTTCCGTCTGGACCTAGACCGCGTCTTGGTCACGGGCCCCAACCACGGCGGCAGCCGCGATTTCCTCGTGCTGGCCGCGGACGGGCTCTGGCTCTGGACGCTGCCAGATCACCCCGACCTCGAAATTAAAGGCCACTACGGCGCCGACTTGCTCGAGTCCCTGAAAAAGCTGCAGGACGGGCTCCCGCTCGGTGCGCCCAGCACCCCCCGTTTCCAGCGGGTGGCGGGCACAGAAGGCCTGCTGAAAGAAGTACGAGCGCTCGCGCACCGGCTCAACCCTTACTGCGCCGATGAGCGCGTGAACTGCGAACTCAGCTCTAGCGGCCTGGTCTCTTACAAGCTGTTCCGGCGTGCGTGCAGCCTGAGGGGCCGGCCGACGTTGGAGCCGGACTGTGCCAACAAGCGCGCCAAGCACGCCTGATTTTTTTGTATTCAGCTGATAATTAAAAAAGAAATCTCGTCACCTACTTTATTAAGAAAATACTTGCGTGATGAATGAGGCCGGCTAGCATAGGGTGTACGCCGGGAGGAGTGCGCCTTCGCACAGCTCGCGCGGTTGCTTACTCGAACGGGCGCAGGCCCAACTCGATCGACGCAGAAATCAACGCATAGCTTGCGCGGTCCAACTCGTTCATAATCTCGGGGAGCAACCTGCTGTAATCGTCTTTGATTTGCTTCAGGTAGAGAGCATTGGCGGTTAATTGTGTTTGCGGTTTAGGACCCAGAGTCCTACGCCCGATCTCGTAGGCATTCGCCGACGTGTCACTTGGCTCTGGGGTCTTATGGCCGAGCAAGAACATTGTGTACCTATAGCCTCGGAAATCCACGAGCCCGTCTGGGAGGGGCAAATTTTTCCGGGCGAACATTCGCAAATCGGGATCAATGGTCTGTTGAACTTCATTGTAGCCCGGTAAGGATTTCTCGGCCAACGGCACAACCCTTCTTATTGCCGGTATTAGCAAATGCAACAATCTCCGCCAAAAAGGTGCAGTAAAGCTTGTTCCATGCAAATACAGGTGGTCCAGCTGCCCGGCGGGTGCCATGCGCAGATCGATGGCTAGCCTTTCGTCCCCGCCTAACTTTAACTCCTTGAAAAGTTGGTCGGACAAGCACAATAACTTCCAGAGATTAACAGCACGGATTCCGTATGTTACCACAACCTCGTGCTGCTCGAGTAATGCCTTCACTGCGTTTTCGTTCGCTCGTAAAAACACAACTAGGCCCTCGTCGCCGACTTTGTCTTCATCTCCGGGTGACAAAACCACTCTCACCTCAACGGTTGTGTTAGCTGGCAGGGACAAACATCTCTCTGGTAGGCTGCCTTTCTGCACACAGGCTCTGATTTCAGCTGTTTCTAAAATGAGTTCCCAACGACCAGGCCGAGCCCCGGCCTCAGGGCTGGCTTCTGGCTTGTCACGGCAGGAGCTGCCAGGTTGCTGGCCATCGCTTGGGGTTGTAGGAGTGTTTGTGCCAGCAGGGGCCGCATCTCCCCGCTCGGTTTGTTCTTCTTTCGTCGTACCGCAATTTCTGCACCGCTTTTTGGACATGGGCTATCTTTCTCTTGTTACTAACCTTGCGGCTGGCAGAGAAGAATCTTTTCTTTTTCGAGGTGCTACGGCGGCACACCCCCCCCCCCCCCCCCGACACCTCAAGAAAAAAAGTCCAACAGATCCGTTCCCTCTCCAAATGCGCACCCGTTTGCAAAAAAAGAAAAAAGAAAAAGAATAAAAAAGGTCTGGGCCAACGCCGGCGGGCGGAAGGGAGGAAAGCGTTACGGCGGCCCTCCCCCCCCCCCCCGGCCCCCCCTTCTCGTTTCTTGCGACCCAAAGGCCCCCCCCCCTCTCCATTTCTTTGCAAAGCCTTTTTTTCTTTGCGGTAAAAAGTTGTGGGGGGGGGGCCGGGGGTGGGGGGGGGCCGGCCCTCTTTTCGGCTGCCAAACAAAAGGGGGGTCTTTTTTTGTTTCTGCCAGGCCCCAAAATCCTCGGGCCTCACACAACCCCCTTCCCCCCTTGTCGCTCAGAATTTCTTGTCCTTGCGGCGGATCCTGTTCATTTCACCACGCTAGCGGGAGGGGGGGTAAGGGGGGGATGGCGTGCGAACCCAAGGCAGTGCGTGTCTTTGTGAGCAAGTACGGGGACCGCGACGCCGTCGCCGCGTTCGCAAACGGCGTGGAGCTGCGCGTCTTCGGCCGGACAATTGTCCTCCGCTCGTCGCAGGGCGAAGTCGCGCCGGCCTGCGAGCACTGCTTCACTCGCCGCGGCCGCTGTCGCAAGGCCGTGGCCGCGACAGTGCTGTGCGCCAGCCACACCCGCCGGCTGCAGAAGAAGCGCCGCCGTCAAAGGGAAAAAAAGAAGACCAAACGACAGAAACTGAACGACGTCGTGGCGCTGCCAAAGGTTGGAGAAATTGTCGACCACCAACAAAACGGGCGGGACTATCAGTTGAAGGTAAGTGCAGGTGGTGCCCTTTTCAGTCGAGCGAGCAAAGATTCGCTGGGCTGGACATACTGGCACTTTGCGTGCTTCAGTTGTTGGCAAGAAGAGACTGTTATTTGCGCAGGCAAACACTGGACAGAAGACGGGCAGCGACGGTTCAAGCTCTGCGCGAGGCATGCTCGGATTGTTGGTTGCTTCAAGGGGCAGAACCTCTGCGAGGACTGTCCGGCTGGCAGTAAGAAAGAGGCCTCCTTTGCAGATGAGAGAGGCCGAAGCAAAAGGCTTTGCGCTGAGCATGCTCGCGTGAGGGGTTCTTACGTTGTGCTCAATGCTTGTACAGCCTGCCCTGCTGAGGCAAAAAAGCAAGCTAGCTTTCCGGACGAACAGGGGCGGGCAAACAAACTGTGTGGCGTTCATGCAAAAGAAATTGGGATATCACATGTGCGAAACCCTTGCAAGATGTGCCCTGCCGAGTCGAAGAAAGAAGCTCACTTTGCAGATGAAAGCGGCCGCGCCAGAAAGCTCTGCAGCGAGCACGCGCAAGCCTTCGAATGTCACGAGGTGCTGACCCCTTGCGAAGACTGCCCAGCTAGCAGTAAACGACAGGCTAACTTTCCAGATGAGCAGGGGCGCCTCAAAAAGCTCTGCAGTGAGCATGCGAAACTCAGAGGGTGCCATCAGGTGCTTAGGCCCTGCGATGACTGTCCGGTTAGCAGTAAGAAAGAGGCCGCCTTTCCAGATGAGCACGGGAGGCCCGGCAAGCTCTGCAGTGCCCATGCGAAACTCAGAGGGTGCCACCGAGTGCTTAGGCCCTGCGAGGACTGTCCAGCTAGCAGTAAGAAGGATGCCACCTTTGCGGACGAACACGGGCGTAAAAACCGCCTGTGTGCCCGCCATGCCCGATTGCGCGGCTGCCATGAGGTGGGGAAGCCCTGCAAGGATTGTCCGGCGGAGTCCAAAAGATATGCTACTTTTGCGGATGAACAAGGTCGCAAAGACCGCCTGTGTGCTGAGCATGCCTTTGAGCGAGGTTTGATTCCCAAGCCGGCCACGGGGTGCTCCATCGTGGCGTGCAAGCTGTGGGACAGACTCGAACAAGCGCTTGGTCTCAAAATCCAGCACAAACATTTTGTCAATGGAAGTGAGTTGCCACAAGGAAAAGAAGCAAACGTCCCCGGCACGAGGCTGCTGTTGGACGGCTACGACGCGGCCAGGAATTGCGTGTACGAGTTCCATGGCAACGCGTACCACGGCTTCCCGCCCGGACATCCAAAGTACGCCGAGGGCCGGTCGCGAGTTAGCGGGCGCGATAATCGAGATTTGTACAAGGAGACGATGGCCCGCATGTACTTCATCCGCACATGCATGCCGGCCGGCTGCCGCGTGTTTTACGCGTGGGAGCACGAGTACACGAATATCAAGGACAGGCCGTTGGCTACTGCCGCGTCGATCTTGCATGAGCTGCCGCCAGGAGATGACTATGACGAAGAAGAGTCGGAATCAGGGGAAGAGTAGAAGACACGGTCCGGAAGCGGCCAAAAATATATAATAAACTTTAAAACGATCTCATTGTTTTTTACTAAAACAAACTTCTTTTTATTCATCCTCTGCACTGGCGTCAGTCTTGGCTTTTTTTGCCGGTGGCTCAGGACTGTCGACCTCCTCTGCTGCCGCCACGGGGGCTGCGGGAGGCACTACAGGGCGCGCAAGGCCCTGCAATGCCCGCCCGGCCTGCTCAATCATGCTCGTCGGCACTTCCTTGTACGCGACACCATAGGTCCCTACGCAAAGCACACCCGACTTTACGTTGGCCGAAGTTGTGTACGTTTGCGTAAAGAGCCAGTGCGACAACGCAGCCTGGATCAGATAACGATTCATCGGAAGATTAGCCCAGCCGCAGAAATCTGCGCCTCTCATCGTCGCGGTCTTCGCAGTCGCCCTGTCAAATAACGCCTGTGATTTTTTGAGTTCTACCAAAACAACGTCCTGCGTCTTGGTGTCGCGCCAGACTTGGTCTATGTGTGTGCACAAGTCCAGGGACCAATTGTGAACGGCTACTTGAGCGCCAATTGGCTCGCCGAAGCGGCTGAAGAGGAAGGAGAGCGCGCTGGCGGCGAGGGGGTGCACGCAGTGCAGAGTGTCGGGGTCCAGGTCTACGCCCGTGCAGGCCTTGAGGCTGCGGAAGAAGCTCTGTTTCTGCTGCGGCGGCGCCCCTGCCCAAACGGCATAATTTTTCTTGAAGATGCTGCCCTTAAGCACGGGCGGCCGCAGGCCCGTGGCTATCTCGGTGAAGGCGGTGAGCTGGCAGTCTACAGCGAGGCCGTTCCCTGCACAAACGATCAAGAGACAAAGGGAAACAAAAAAAAGCTCGGGACAGTTAAGCGACAAACAAAAGAAAAAAGACAGTGCAGACCTCGGCCAAACCAGGGGGCCTGGATGTGCCTGGCGGAGTTCCGCTTCTGCGTGACAGAGGCGGCGCGTTCTTCCCATTGGGCGTACACGTTCTGTTTGGGTTTAATGGTTTTGTGACTGAACTTGGGGTCCTTCTGCCACACGTGCGCCTCGAGCCACGTGTGCACGCCCGCGAGCGCGCGGCCGCGGAACGAGGGCACGAAGGTCGGCGGCAGTTGCTTGATGTGGTGCGTGACGTCGGGGTCGAGCGCGCGCCAGGGAGGTTTTGGCCTCTTCTTGGTCATGCAGTTCTTGGCGTTTTTGCTCTTTTGAACGAAATATAAAAAAAAGGAAGAACGAGGGGTAGAAAATAAAGCAAAGAAGAAGAAAAAAAACAGATTCGGGAAAGGAAAAGGAAAAAGGGGCACAGCCCCCTCCCCCCAAAACAAAGAAGCGAGAGCACGGAAATGCTAGAGAGATTGCCCCCTCCCCTCCCCGCAAGTGCCGCCAACTCTGCGCGTTGCCCTCCCCCCACCCCTTGCTCTCCACCCCCGCCTAAAATCAATCTTGGTTTACAATTTTTTGTTTTAAAAAAAGAACGAGTTGTCCAATAGATCTTCTAGTTCATTGGCAGGAAAAGATTGCGTGTCAACTTGCAAACCGGGCCTGGCCTGCCTGAGCCGCTGCAGCATTTCTGCTGGCGGAATTTGGCACTCGCTCATCTTAATTGTTCGCAACGCTCGGCAGTGCTTGAGCTCAGCCACGTCTCCGCCGAAATAGCACCAAGAAAATTCTAGTTTTTGCAGCGCCTGGCACTGCTTTATTTCGGAGAGCGTCGAGCTGGTTATGTTGTAAGACCCTAACACTAGCCGTTGTAGGCCCGCGCAGCCCGCAAGTCCCGTAGGAGTTTTCCTGTTGAGCACTCCGGTGGTTAAGGGCCCACAGCGCCACAGCTTCAAAGTGCGAAGCGAGCGGCATGCGTGCAGTGCCTCGAGGTTGGCAAATGGATTGGCTTGTCCCAATCGCAGTTCTTGGAGCGCGGGGCAGCGCTGCAATTTAGCCAAGCCCCGCGGGGTGAGGGCTGGACATCTGGACAGACACAGGGCCTGCAGGCCCCGCCAGCCGGACAGTTCGTCCAGCAGCTCATCCGACGCGCCGGGATCCAGAGCCAGCTTGAGCTTCGTGAGGCCCTTGTCCAGTGAACGTACGGCGGCTGGTGCGAGGGGCCTAAAGTCGAGCAAGTCCAGCTCCTGCAGTTTCGTGAGCGAAGGCAGGAGCTGGAGCACGTTCGTAGCTCCGACCAAGTCGCGCAAGGCCAGCCCCGTGATCGGCAGGTCCTGCAGGCCGGAGCCCGTGATTTGGTGGCAAGAGGCTAGGTAGAGTTTCTGGAGTTTCGGCATGGAGCGTAGATGTTTCAGCCCGTGGTCTGTAATTACACGACAATCGTGCAGCGCCAGGTTCTGTAGTTGCTGCAGTTCCTGCAGGTTCCGGAGGTTTTCGTCGTGGACTCTTTGGCTCGAAATCACGAGCGTCCGGAGAGTCTGGGTGTGCTGACTATCTTTCAGAGACAGACAGATGTTGATGGTGCCCCTGGCCACTAGGTTGTGGATGCAGCCAAACTCGTCCAGGGCCTTGCTTTCTTGCCACAACCGGTCGGAGTACCATTCGCCCTCCAGGACCAAGGTTTCTACCGTGACGGTTTTTAGGGAGTAGCCCTGGTAGTCGGACCAGCGTTCGCGGTCTTGGTAGTAGGGCTGCCGTAGCACCAACCGTTGTATAGGGCGTTCGGCGCAGGCGAGGAACCGGAGTATTCTACGGTGCTGCTCGTTCGAAAAAGTAAACACTGGCTGCTCGTAGTTAGCCCAGAAGGCGGGTTGCTGGACTAAGGCCAAGGAGCTTTTGCACGCGAGCGCGAACCGGACGGCCTCCTCCGCGCCTGCCAGGTCTCTCACGGTTGGCCAGAGATCGTCGGGCAGTTTGAACAGCCAGCAAGAAGACTGCTCGAACCGAAGTTTGGTTCTTTTGCGTGGCCTGACCTCTTCAAGCGGCGCCGAGAGAGGGGGGATCCCGCGGGTGGCTCGGGCTGACCTCCTCGTGGCCAGTAAATAACTCATGTCCCCTTTTTCTAAAGTTGGAGTGTTCACTTTTCTGTGCACGGGGCGGGGGAGTGTTCTTCTTTTTTCCTGCTGCCCCCTCCCCCGCTTCTTCCGGGCCAATTTCCTTTCCCTCCCGTGCTCTTTGTGTGGGGGGGGGCCTGAGGCGTCTGCGTGTTTGCACCAAGGTTTTCGCTTTTTTAATTAAACTGTGAAGAAATCTCTAGGTCGGGCCTCCTTCTCTGCAGGCGCTCGAGCATTTCCTGCGTTACGCCCCCGGATTCGTACACGTCAAGCTTTTTCAGCGAACGGCAATACTGAATCGGGTCTAGCGTGTTAATCCCCGGACAGGACTGTAGTTCCAATTTTGTTAGGTTGTCGCAGTGCTGTAACTCGGCGAGCCACTCACTAGTTAGGTTTGCACAGCCATGAATATCTAAATGGTAGAGCGAGGCACATCTTCGCAGGCAGAGGGCCAACGAGGTGCTTGTAACATTGGTACATTTCCGGATGGCGAGACACCGCAGCGCGGGGACATTGAGCGCGCCGATCAGGCCCCTACAGGATTCCAGGGACAGGCTTTGCATTCCCGGAGCGCGGCCAGCCGGTCGTCGGTGATGCCGGGGCAGCGCGAGAGCCATAGCTCTCGGAGCTTGGAACATTTGGGGAGCTGGCCCAGGCATGCCCCCGTGACTTGCGCGCAATCTCCCAGGAAAAGCGCTTGTAGGTCCTTAAGGTCCTTGAGCCCCTGCAGTGCCTGGTCGGTAGGGCTGCCCGAGAGCCACAGCCATTCAAGTCTTGTCAGTTCTGGCAGGACGCGAGCTAAAATGTCGTCCGCGCGCTGATCGTTGGTTTGGATGCTCAGTGAAAGGAGCGAACCGGCGCTGCGCAAGTGCGCTAGCGGACTAATGTCCTGGCAGTTCGATAGAAACAGCTTGTGGATGGACGGGAAGGCCCGCAAGAGCTTTGCCCACCGTTGCTGACCAGTCAGAGCTAGTTTCTTGACTGAGAAGCCCGAGAGCACACGGAGGTCGGCTTCCTGCACAGGGCGTTTGATGTCTAGGCTGCCCAAGAGAGTAGACTTGTGCAGCCAGGCGAGTATGCGCCGGTGGGGGGGCAGCTCGAGCTCGAAGGCGGGCTGTTGGAAGTTCCCCCAGAACGTGGGGCCCTGCACCAGCGCCAGTAGGGCCGTGCACGTCAGGGCCAGGGCGCTCGCGAGGTCGGGGTCGGCCAGGCCGTTGATCATTGGCCATACATCCTCTGGCAGAGTGAGCAGCGACGAGGCTCTGTTTGTGTGCACAAGGCACCTGCGCTTCGACGCTCCCGGACCCCCTGCCGCCAGCTTCCTCGCGGACTTAAATTTTTCGGCCATGTTTTTTTTAATAGAGAAATGGAGAAAATGGGAGGGAAAATGGGAGAGGGGAAATGTGGTGGCCTGGCGGCCGTCCTCCCCCCTCCCCATTTTTGCTTCGATTGTGTGGGAGAGAGGGCCTACGAAGAAAACAATCCTCCCCGCCGCCCGTTCCGTAGAATTTTCCCCTGCAAAACAGCGGCATGACCGCGGAAGGTATTTCGTTGCAGGAAGTGCTGGCGAGCGCACCGCGCCGGGGCATAGCCGTGGTGGCCGGCTGGCCCGAGCGCGTGGTGTGCCAGACGTGCGGCGGCAACGAAATCGCGAGCGTCCAACAAGACCTGTTTGAATGCCCGTGCGGCTGGCAGGCGTCCGTGGTGGCCGAGAACGTGCGCGCGTTGCTGGCGCGCCTGGGCTATGAGCACAAGGACTCGCTGGACCTGGTGGACATCACGGGCGACTGGGCCCCGGCGCGCAAGGGCGCGCCGGTGCTGACGGTGTTCTGGAGGTTCCTGCAGGACCCGCACGACACGCTGCTGCGGCGGAGCACGGCGAAGAAATGGATAGCAGGGGCGGAGGAGTCGGCGGCCTCGGAGCCCAGGCACTTAATTATCATCCACCGCAAGCGGCGCGCGCCGGTGGCGGAGCTGATGGCCGAGCGAGAGGTTGCGCTCGGGTGGCGCATAGACTTCTGGGACGAGGACTTGCTGTTGTTCACGCCGGGGGTGCGCGGGCTGTACCACCACGAGCACCGCGTGCTCGGCGCGGCCGAGTTAAAGAGGCTGGAAGCGGTGTTCCAGCTAGACGCCGGCCGGCTGCCCGTGCTGTTCAGTTCGGACCCCGCGGCCAAGTGGTGCGGCGCGCGCCCGGGGGACGTGGTGGCGGTGGAATCTACGTTTATGGACGGCAAGCAGCAACAATACAGGCGCTGCGTGTATTTGGCGGAGGAACGGTTCCGCAAGGAGTCGATAGTGGCGAACAAGGCCGATGTGAGGGACAGGCACAACCGTTTCTTGTAAAGAAGCCCGGGGAAATGGAGAGAGAGGGAGGGGGGGGGGTGGGGGCCCGGCCTTGGGCAAGCCAAGCAAAGAAAAATTAAAGAAAAACTTTTTTTAATTGTAACTTGGTTGACTTTTCCGGAAGAAAATCTATATTGAGTGGGGGCGCGAATTGTAGGAGACTTTCGCTGTGCTTTCTCTCGCTGTGCTCACAAGTCGTGCGGCTGCGGGCCCAACAAGGGGCCCAAGAACGTGGAGCCCTGCACGCCCGTGCCGGCGTACTCGGCGCCCGCGCCCTTGAGCTGCATGAAGGCGTGGGGGTCGGCGCGCGGGCCGAGCGCGGTCCGGCCGACCGCGGCGTCGTGCAGCCTGCCGTGTATGCGGCTGTAGGTGAGCTGCGCGCCGCGGCAGCAAATGGACTGCTCAATTTCCAGGGGCTTGAAGATACCCTCTTCGAGGAACATGTTCGGCTGCGCGCTGGTGAGGTCCGACACCTTGTATTTGAGCGCGCTCAGCACCAGCTCGCACATCGGGGCGGACGGATCGTCATCGAAGCGCTCCCCCACCAGCTCCGGGGTGATTTTGCCCGTCATGGAGCTGAACCAAGACTTGGGCACGTACGTGTACGGCACGGGCACGACGACGATGTCCCATTCCTGGCCGTTGAATTGCTCCTTTGACACGGTACTAGCCAGCTTGACGCCCGCCCCGTGCTCGTAGCGGACCGAGACGATGTTGGGCTCTATCCGCAGCGTGCGGCGGTCCATGACGATGGTGCCCGCCTTGAAGCGCACCTGCACGCTGGTCTGGAAAGAGTCGGGGTCGTTGGCAAAGACCACGTCCGAGTCCTTGACGACGACGTGCGCGCTGCCCTGCCCCTTGCGCATAAAGAGCGCCGACCCGCCGACGAACTTAACAGCGGGCCGGAAGAGCATGAAGCCGAGCGGGAAGGGCAGGTTGTGGTCGATGACCCACTCCAGGTTCGCGCGCGTAACCGGTTCTGTTTTCAGCCAGTGCTCGAAACGTTCGAAACTATTCCCCGACGGCGTACTGCCCTTGGGCGGCGTGCCGCCGGACGGCACGTGTTTCTTAAGTGCTTCGCGCACGAGCTGATGTATGTAGCTAGCGGAGACAGACCTTTCTGGCGCCGAGGCGGGGCAGAACTCCAGCATCAAATGCTCGCCAATGAACTTCTCTTGCTCATCAGGGCCCAGCGTTTCATCGCACACAGCCATTATCGAGGCTAAATAGTTGTCCAATCTCGGTGTTTCATCGGTGCACAATTGTGACAGACCGCGCAGGAGGCTCGCGCGCAGACCAATTTTGCGGACCTCGTCGCTCGTGGGTTTTCCCATTTCAGATATGTAGTAATTCCACAGGCAAGCAATAGCCTTTCCTTCGTTTGAATCTTTGTCATCGAGAAACGCTTCCACTTGCGGTATTAAGCCTTGGTAGGAAGCGTCGGTAGTGTTCAGAAATATTGTGATGTGCTTTTTGAGTGCTTGCCTACTTGCCTCCGGAACTTCGGGAAATGGTGCTGAATGGCCCGATGCATCGAGCGCACCAGCGTTGTCTTTGACATATTGCAACAGCGATTGTACGAACCAGTCGTATAACTGTGCGTCGCTAGGTTTGCCCTTGGAAAACAGCGCCTTGAGCAGGCGGAGCAGCTTCGTCTTCTGTTTTTGATCACTCTGTTTGACACTGTCTAGAAGTTCATCATGGTCCATGCCTTTGATGGTTGTTGTTCCACTGATAAACTTTCTGGCCCAGTCTAAGACATCACGTAGATCAGCGCCCCGGGCACGGGAAACCTCTGTTGGCCGCTGCCGATCAGGCACAGGTGTGTGGTCTGCCCCGTTACCGCCTGGCCCTGGTACGCCTCGGGCCGGTGCCGCATGCCCAGCCAACGCTCTGCTTCCTTAATCCAGTGGCTGCAGTTACTGGTGGGGCTCAGGATCAGCGCGGGCAAACTCTCCTGCCGTGTGCGGCTCAGCGCCGTCAGCGCGATCGCCGTCTTGCCCGTGCCCGGGGCCAGCGCTAGCAACACTCGGCGGTGCTTGACGCAGTACTCGACCGCCTCCTCCTGGACACGGCTCAACCTGCGCCGGGGCATCCCTCGGTACGGGCTATTCAAAAACAAAAGGGGGAAACGGAGGAAATGGGGGCAAAACGGGGAAAATCGGACAGAATTGGCAAATGGGGGAGAACGGGCAGATGGGGGAAAACGCGCGGCAAGAAGTAAAACCACCTTCCTTTCTGCTAGCTCCTTGCCTCTTCTCGCCTATTTTCCTTCTCCCTTTCCCACCCTCTGGCCCCCCCCCCATCCAGGCCCCTCCTACTTACTCCTCGTTTTTTGTTTTCGAGAAGTAGGAGGCGGGGGGGGGCCGCACTACCGGCCAGAAAACAGAAAGGGAGGGAAAGGTGGTTCGGGAGGGAGAAGGATGGGGGGAAAGGTGGGGGTGGTTCGGGAGCGAGAAGGTGGGCCGGGAGGGTGCGGGGGGGGGGGGGGGAGAAGGAAGGGGAAGGTGGGCCAAGGAAACTACTTTCCCTGCCACAGCGCCGCGCCCTACCCTCTCCCTACACCGGCAATGGGAGCGTAAGGGAATGGAGGGGAAACGCCGGGGTCGATTAGACAAAAGCCTTTGGCTCCCTTTTTTTTCTTCTCCGTTTTTTTTTCTCTCCGGTTATTTGTGTCCTTCGCTTCCGCCGCCCTCTTCTCTCTTCCCTCCCGCCCGTTCTCGTTCTTCGCTTTTGTCTGCTCTTGTGCCCCCCCCTCCCTCGCCCCCCTATATGTCTCTAAAAATGAGCGGCGATGGCAAA
>WBZZ01005323.1:0-10000 GCA_019918135.1 Paulinella micropora
GCCTCCGTACTTGAGCATCTCGTTCTTGATCTTATCCGGTGAGCACGCTTTGTGATTCTGGAGATTTCCCTGGCAGAGCTCCACTTCCTTCTCGGTGTAATCATAGTCCAGCGGGCCCGTCTCAGTCCGGATCTCCTCGGCTTGCGCCATGGCCTCGAATTGGTCGCGCAGGTTGTCGTTATATTGGAAGGTTTCGCGGGCCTTCCGCTCGGGCTCAATCCGCGCTGCTTCATCATCAGAACCGACTTCCTCTACACATGCATCCTCCAAAAACTGGTTTTTCTTTGGGGACCACCATACGTCGGCGGTATTCTTCCCATTCTTGTAGTTTTTCCCGGAGTGTGCATGCCAGAGTGCCATCGGGCTTCCGAACAGGAGCAGAAGCGTTCGACCGCCGAACCCCGCCCAAACGCTTTGACAGCTTCCAGTACGTGGCCATGGAAGCGCTCCTGAAGTTGGCAGCGGTGTCATTCTGGACCCGCTTCCACGCTTGCTCCTTCTTCTCCTTGCATAACCTTCTGACCGCCTTCCTCGCTTCTTTATATCTTTGCCAGGCCTCTCGGTTGGCCTCATTCCTTCGCCAGAGGCCGTATGCCTCTCTCCGTCGCGCAATCGCTTCCCTAAGACTCTCATCAAACCATGCATTAGTAAACCCTGGCCTAATCACCCGAACTCCCAAGACCTTCACGGCTGCGCCCGTGAAAGCTCGGACCACTAAGCTAGCGACCCTATCTACCTCCTGCTGAAGCTCATCCGGGTCCTCCACTGCTGATAGATCTGGGAGGCCATCTGGCAACAGCCCCGATATACCAGCTGCAAAGGTCTCGTCGTACTTCAACCTAAGCTTAGACAGCTCACTCTCCTTACCCTCAACTACCCTGCCTATCAAGCGCTCTGCCTTGAATGCTTTGTACCTCTTTACCTGCTTTCTGGGGGGTGGCTGTCCCCCCCAGACCAGTTCCGCCCACACAGCTTTGTGGTCGGTATCAAGGTCTACCTCGTCGACGCCGAAGCTTGCCTCCTCCGCCAGCTCGGAAGAGACGCAGATGTAATCCAGTATATGCCTTCGTCCACCTACATTTTCCTACCTAGACCACCAATATTTGTCCCCCCGTGGTTGCGAAAACCCACTGAGATTGCGCAACCCCGTGGCAACAAGCATCGCAGCCAGCAACTCACCATTCTCACTCCTAACCCCTCTACCCCTCTCATCTATCTCGCCAAAGAGGCCCACCACTCCCTCCTCCCGCGCTATTCTGGCGGGCCCCAGCTTAGCATTAGCATCACCAACCGTAACCACATGACCTTTGGTGGCGAAGTAGGAGACGGCCGCCTGCCACGCCTCATAGGCTGCAATAGATTCCTCTCGTTGATTTTCTTGGGGGAAGTAGCCGTTGCCGACGAACACATCCGACGCCGTCGCGCTCCCAGACGACAGCCTCACCCACAATTGCTGTGGGTGTGGAACAGGCGCCTGTACAATGGTAGCGCACGGTGCCAGATAGTTGGCCACCAACGTCAAGACTCCCCCCAAGAGACGCGAGCCCGCACCAGTTGCAGCCGCTTTGCCGAGGACTGCGAAGCCGTCGACTTGGAGCTTCTCCACCTTCTGCGACGATAGGTTGTGCTCCTGGACTCCGACGATCACCCAGCCTCGCTCCTTGTAGTGCTCCGGCCATTCCCCAAAGCCTGGGCTATCCGCACCCACTTTGCCTTGCCAATTATGTGAGGCCACCCTCAGTGGGAAGCCTTTCACAAATTGGGAAGAACGAAGCTGATGCCGATGCCTGCGCTTCGGTTGAGCCCGCCTGGAGCCCTCCGCCACCCTCCACGGCCCATCCTGCACCCTCCGCCCCAGCTCCTCCAGCTCCCGCATCCCGCCCCACTCCGCCAAGGGAGATTCACCGCTTGAGGCTTCGCCCTGGGGCTCGTCGACTTCCACGTCGAGCACCCAGTAGCCAAACCCCTGCTTGCGAAGCTCCCTCTGCATCTCTACATACTGGGCACCCCCCCGTGCAGCCCGCTGCTTCTCTCTTTCCCGGAAAGTCCTACCCGTCGCAACGTGAACCTTTCCCGTGAAGAACTTACGCTCCCGCAGCAGCCGCACCATCTTCTCCGCCTCCTCACAAGACGCACATTTAATCCACAAATGCCGCCCGCTACCTCTGCCCGCGAATTCCACCTCGACTTCCCCGAGACCGAGAATTCGGAGCTCTCGCGCCATGACCACTGTCTGAGAGACATGCGATAGCCCCCATACTATGCAACATCTCTTATCCAGCTCATTTCGTACCTTCCTCCGCCACCTCCTCGGTGGCGGTACCGCTTGCCACACGCCGTGACCAGACCTTTCCGGATGTGACTTCTCTTCCGAGGTTGGGTGATCGAGATGCAGCAGGATTGGGCTCTACGTGATTCAGGTTGCCCGTCAGGTACGCGAGCACTCGACCACCCCACCCCGGCCGAGTAGCCATCGCCACCCGCAGGCGCACTCCCACGGGGAACGTCTAAACCTGAAGGATTACCGCCTTGACCCATAGGGCCAGCACTAGCGGCCGCGCTCTTCGCATAAGAACCTGACATAAGTGGTATGGGACCCCGGTGCCGCATTGATCGAGTTGTAAACTCGATAAATGAGGACCCAGGTGGGGTTATTTAAAGCTCAACCCTTAAAAAGCATACGTGTACGTAT
Source organism: Paulinella micropora (assembly GCA_019918135.1). Taxonomy (NCBI): domain Eukaryota; phylum Cercozoa; class Imbricatea; order Euglyphida; family Paulinellidae; genus Paulinella; species Paulinella micropora. The sequence goes on from WBZZ01005323.1 coordinate 2,693, forward strand.
GTATAGGAATACACACAAACACTCACCTGCATCCGTAACCAGGCACGAGGCAGGACCCGCTGTGCATCATCGAGGTAGGTGTCGTGGCAAACCACCCTGCGTCCGATAAACGCTGCAAGTGAGTCATCTACCGAGAGCACAGAGTGACAGGCCCGTGCACGTGTACCCACCACCCCATAACCCTCCGCCAGAGCAACCCCATGGCATCCGCAGGATGAGCACGAAGAGTGCTGACAGAGGGTGAGCCAGGAGCCCCGCTCCGGTCCGTCGTTACTTTGGTCATTTAGTCGTTTCAAGGCTTGTGGTAAGGTGTAGGGCCTCTCGCCTTCGTACAAACTCCGACCGACAGTAGTTTGGTTGACCATCCTTCGCGGTGACCCTCTGAACACAACCCCCTCCCCCAGTGCCCACCCCTTGTGATTCTAGAGGCCACCCCGAGCCAAGAGCCATGAGTATGATGAGCAACTCACATGAGTTACTCTCAGTAATTGGGACCCGTCTCATAAATCAATGGAACGCTTATCGTGCGCCCCTCATAGGCTCAGCCCGCCCATGTGAAAGCTAGGCCTCGCCCAAAGCAAAGCAAAGCAAAGCAAAAAAAAAAAAAAAAAAAAAAAAAAAAAAAAAAAAAGAGAGAGAGAGAGAGAGAGAGAGAGAGAGAGAGAGAGAGAGAGAGAGAGAGAGCGAGCGAGAGCGAGGCCGCCGTGGCTCGCCCGCAATCCAGCTGGGTGCACCTCGTCACAACCACTCATCGGCGTGAGCTCATAGCTGTGTGCGACATAGGTACAAGAGCAAGAGGAGAAACAGTGTGCCAGCGTGGATGTGTGGGTGAGGCAGTGCGGTGAGGCAAAGCAGCGATGCCAGTCGAATCCCTGGAGACGGAACCTAGCATCAAAAACATCGTATAAGTCTACCCCAGGCCTCCATCCACCGAGTGGTGAGCTCGATAAAAGAAGACCCGAGTGGGGTTATTTAAAGCTCAACCCTTAAAAAAGCATAAACATGTACGCCGCCAGGAACCCAACAACAATAACATAGCAGCCAGGAACCCAACAACAATAACATAGCAGCCAGGAACCCAACAACAATAACATAGCTTCCGTAACCAGCCTTCAGGAACCCGCCTCAGTTACCCGCCCCCGTAACCAGGCCAGAGACGTTACGTACTATGCATCATTGAGGTGTCGTGGCAAGCCACCCAGCGTCCGATAGAAGCTACAAAAGAGTCATCTACCGAGAACACTGTGACAGGCCCGGTCACATGCACCCAACACGTCCCGACCCTCCGCCAGAGCATCCCCATGGCATCCGCAAAGTGAGCACGAGGGGTTCTGGGAGAGAGGGTGAGTCAGGAGCCCCGCGTCCAGGCAGTCGCTACTGTGGCAGTTGAGTGATTTCAAGGCTTGTGGAAATGTGTGGGGCCTCTCGCCTTCATACCCACTCATACCGACAGTAGTTTAGTTAACCAACCTGTCCAGTGACCCACTGAGCCCAACCCCTCCCTCAGATAACCCCCACCCCCGCACTCACCCCGAGTGATACCAGAGGCCACCCCGAGCCAAGAGCCGTGAGCGTGGTGAGAGAGCTTCTCTCAGTAAAAGTTCCCGTCTCATGAATCAGTGGAGCACTGATTATGCACCCCTCATAACAAGCTGCCAACGGCCCCAACCCCGCCGTGTGGCGGTGACACCCAACCATGTATTGGTGCCCCCCAAAATAATAATAATAATAATAATAATAATAATAATAATAATAATAGTAGTAGTAGTAGTAGTAGTAATAATAATAATAATAATAATAATAATAATAATAATAATAATAATAATAATAATAATAGTGCTTCTCTGTCAATGGCTGATGCATTTCTGCACATGCGCCTCCATCGTCTCACCCGTGAGGGGAGTACGAAGAATTGACGATAAGCTCTAATGACACCCCCGCAAGGGCAGTTCCAACACTTCCAGACGGGCCGGTATGTTCAATGAAAATACTGGTCCAGAAATAGACCGGTATGTTCAATGAAAATACTGGTGGCACCGACGGGAATCGAACTGGCGACAGGGCTCAGATGGTAGAACTTGACCACTGGGCTATCACGGTGTCTATAAATAATAATAATAATCATAATAATAATAATAATAATAATAATAATAATAATAATAATAATAATAATAACAATAATAATATAATGATAATAATGATAATAATAATAATATAATAATAATAATAATAATAATAATAGTAGTAGTAATAATAATAATAATAATAATAATAATAATATAATAATAATAATAATAATAAAAATAATAATATGTATGTATCGTCTGCCAATTGCTGAGCCAAAAGGCCATGTGCATCCAGTCCTCCATTCCATAAGGAAAGTCTCCACACCAATCGGTGGAATAAAGGAAGTGACGGCATAGAACATTACTCTAGGAGCTTTATACCAATCAGCCCATGGAAAGGGACCGATGGCCTATGTACTCCCTAATAATAATAATAATAATAATAATAATAATAACAATAACTAGGGGCTGCGCCAACACCTGAAAGGATGGTTTGCGGTGCGCTTCCCGCACCCCCCCTCCCCCCCCCCCCCCCCCCTCGGCTGGGTTCCCGGGGGGAGGGCCCCCCGGCCCCCCCTTCCCCGTCGACAGGGTACGTTCAATTGCCGGAGGCACAAGCAGAACGCATGTGTAAGCTCTGGTGGCACAAAACCTTAAATCTCTGGTTTTTGTGCCACCCAGCACCAAATTTTTTGGAGCTCCAAAAAGACCTCACCGTGAGGTTTCGGGTACACCAAACATGAGCCTCAAACTCCCTCTGTGCGCGAACGGCGCCTGGTAGCGCAAAAACCTGAAAATTCTTGTTTCTACGCCACCCGGCACCACAATTTTATATTTCCGAAGAGAGCTCATCAAGAAATATCAGATACACCAAATATCAGCCGCTAAATCCCTCTGGTGTGCGCAAACGGCGCCTGGTGGCAAAAAGACCTCAATTTTCTGGATTGTGTGCCACCCGCGACCAAAACGGGTACGTACAATTGCAGGGCTTGGGTTCCCGGGGGGGGAAGGGTCCCCCGGACCCCCACTTCCCCGTCGACAGGGTACGTTCAATTGCCGGAGGTACCGGCAAGTACTCCCAAAAAACAAGGAATTTAGGCATTCAGGACACTCCCTAACGCAAACATTTGCGCGAATTCCAAAAAAACTAGCATCAACATCGAGCCTGGGGCTAGCCACCCTGTCAATATGAGCTCCCAACTCTTCCTGCTTCACACAAACCATGACTTATAGGGATGGGGGGGGGGCAGAAATAGGCAAAAAAAAGGAAATTTGGCATTCAGGACACTACCCTAACGCAAATATTTGCGTGAATTCCAAAAAAACTATACCAGCATCAACATCGAGTCTGGGGCTAACCACCCTGGAAATATGAGCTCCCAACTCCTCCTCGTTCCCACAAACGGTGCCGAAATGGGGGTTGGGGGGGGGGGGGATGGTACACAATTTCCATTTTCCCCCTCCCCCAAAACCTCCCACCCCCTACTCCCAACATCTTTCAACGATAATAATAATAATAATAATAATAATAATAATAATAATAATAATAGTGCTTCTCTGTCAATGGCTGATGCATTTCTGCACATGCGCCTCCATCGTCTCACCCGTGAGGGGAGTACGAAGAATTGACGATAAGCTCTAATGACACCCCCGCAAGGGCAGTTCCAACACTTCCAGACGGGCCGGTATGTTCAATGAAAATACTGGTCCAGAAATAGACCGGTATGTTCAATGAAAATACTGGTGGCACCGACGGGAATCGAACTGGCGACAGGGCCCAGATGGTAGAACTTGACCACTGGGCTATCACGGTGTCAATAATAATAATAATAATAATAATAATAATAATAATAATAATAATAGTGCTTCTCTGTCAATGGCTGATGCATTTCTGCACATGCGCCTCCATCGTCTCACCCGTGAGGGGAGTACGAAGAATTGACGATAAGCTCTAATGACACCCCCGCAAGGGCAGTTCCAACACTTCCAGACGGGCCGGTATGTTCAATGAAAATACTGGTCCAGAAATAGACCGGTATGTTCAATGAAAATACTGGTGGCACCGACGGGAATCGAACTGGCGACAGGGCCCAGATGGTAGAACTTGACCACTGGGCTATCACGGTGTCCAAATAATAATAATAATAATAATAATAATAATAATAATAATAATAACTAGGGGCTGCGCCAACACCTGAAAGGATGGTTTACCGGTGCGCTTCGCGCACCAAACCCCGCCAGCCCCACTTCTTATCTCTTTTTTGAGGGCCCCCCGGACCCCCGCCCACCCCCCCCTCCCGCCCCCTTTCCCTTCGACAGGGTACGTTGAATTGCCGAGGTGCCGCAAAGGGCGCCTGGTGGCAAAAAACCTCCACTTTCAGGTTTGGGTGCCACCCGCGACCAGAACGGGTACGTACAATCCCAGGGCTCCCCCGGACCCCCCCTTTCCCTTCGACAGGGTACGTTGCATTGCCGGAAGTGCCGGAAAGGGCGCCTGGTGGCCAAAAAACCTCAATTTTCAGGTGTGGGTGCCACCCGCGACCAAAGCGGGTACGTACAATCGCAGGGCTCCCCCGGACCCCTCCTTTCCCTTCGACAGGGTACGTTGAATTGCCGGTGGTGCCGCAAAGGGCGCCTGGTGGCAAAAAAACCTCAAGTTTCAGGTGTGGGTGCCACCCGCGACCAGAACGGGTACCTACAATCACAGGGCTGGGGTTCCCGGGGGGAGGGCAACCCAGACCCCCCCTGCCCCGTCGACAGGGTACGTTCAATTACCGGAGGCACCGGCAAGTACTGCCAAAAAACAAGGAATTTTGGTATTCAGGACACTCTCCTAACGCAAATATTTGCGTGAATTCCAAAAAAATTATACCAGCATCAGCATCGAGTCTGCTGCTAACTACCCTGCCAATATGAGCTCCCAACTCCTGGTTCCCACAAAAGGCCAAAAAAAAAGGAATTTTGGCATTCAGGACACTCCCCTAACGCAAATATTTGCGTGAATTCCAAAAAAATAATATCAACATCAAGATCGAGTCTGGGGCTAACCACCCTGCCAATATGAGCTCCCAACTCCTCCTCGTTCCCACAAACCATGATTTATTCCGATGGGGGTTGCAAAAAAAGGCCAAAAAAAACAAAGAATTTTGGCATTCAGGACACTGCCCTAACGTAAATATTTGCGTGAATTCCAAAGAAATTATATCAGCATCAAGATCGAGTCTGGGGCTAGCCACCCTGCCAATATGAGCTCCGAACTCCTCCTGGTTCCCAGACACCACGATTTATTCCGACAGGGGTGCCGATTTGGGGGGGGTGGGTGGGGGGTACACAATTTTCATTTTCCCCGTCCCCCCAAACCCCCCACCCCCTTCACCAACACCTTTCAGGGATAATAATAATAATAACGATAATAATGGTAAGAGTAGTAGCAATAACCTTTTGGAAGCTGTATTCCACTCCAACGAGCCTGAGTCCGCGCTGCCCAAGGCAAAAGGTAGAATATGATGACGTGCTGATGATGGCGATGGTGATGGTGATGACGATGGTGGTGGTGACGATGATGATGGTGATGATGATGGTGATGATGATGGTGATGATGATGGTGATGATGATGATGATGATGATGATGATAATAGTAATAATAATAATAATAGTAATAATAATAATAATAATAATAATAATAATAATAATAATAATAATAATGATAATAATAATGATAACTAGGGGCTGCGCCAACACCTGAAAGGATGGTTTGCGGTGGGTGCGCTTCGCGCACCCCGCCCCCCCCCCCCCTTCGGGCTGGGGTTCCCGGGGGGAAGGTCCTCCCCCCGGAGCCCCCCCCTTCCCCGTCGACAGGGTACGTTCAATTGTCGGAGGTACCAGCAGAAAGCTCTGGTGGCACAAAAACCTAAAATCTCTGGTTTTTGTGCCACCCGCCACCAAAACTTTTTTATCTCCGAAGAGAGAGCACCGAGAGGTGTCGGGTACAACAAACATCAGCCTCAAACTCCCTCGGGTGTGCGCAAACGGCGCCTGGTGGCGCAAAAACCTCAATTTCCCGGTGTGTAGGCCACCCGGCGCCACAATTTTTATATTTTCGAAGAGAGCTCATCAAGAATTGTCAGATACACCAAATAACAGCCGCTAACTCCCTCTGGTGTGCGCAAACGGCTGCTGGTGGCACAAGACCTCAATTTTCTGGCGTGGGTGCCACCCGCGACCAAAACTGGTACGTACAATCGCCGGGCTGGGATTCCCGGGGGAGGGCCCCCCGGACCCCCCCCCCCCCCCCTTTCCTGTCGACAGGGTACGTTCAACTGCCGGAGGGCGCCTGGTGGGACAAGACCTCAATTTTCTGGTGTGGGCGCCACCCGCGACCAAAACTGGTACGTACAATTGCCGGGCTGGGGTTCCCGGGGGGAGGGCCCCCCGGACCCCCCTTGCCCCGTCGACAGGGTACGTTCAATTGCCGGAGGCGCCGGCAAGTACTCCCAAAAAACAAGGAAATTTGGCATTCAGGACACTCCCCTAACGCAAATATTTGCGTGAATTCCAAAAAAAATTATACCAGCATCAAGATCGAGTCTGCTGCTAACCACCCTGCCAATATGAGCTCCCAACTCCTCCAGGTTCCTACAAACCATGATTTATTCCGATGGGAGAGCAGAAAATAGGCTAAAAAAACAAGGAATTTTGGCATTCAGGACACTCCCCTAACGCAAATATTTGCGTGAATTCCAAAAAAACTATATAAGCATCAAGATCGAGTCTGCTGCTAACCACCCTGCCAATATGAGCTCCCAATTCCTCCTGGTTCCCACAAACCATGATTTATAGGGATGGGGGGTGCAAAAAAAGGCCAAAAAAACAAGGAAATTTGGCATTCAGGACACTCCCCTAACGCAAATATTTGCGTGAATTCCAAAAAAACTATATCAGCATCAACATCGAGCCTGGGGCTAGCCACCCTAAAAATATGAGCTCCCAACTCCTCCTGGTTCACACAAACCATGATTTATTCCGATGGGGGTGCGAAAAAAAAACAAGGAATTTTGGCATTCAGGACACTCCCCTAACGCAAATATTTGCGTGAATTCCAAAGAAATTATATCAGCATCAAGATCGAGTCTGGGGCTAGCTACCCTACCAATATGAGCTCCAAACTCCTCCTTGTTCACACAAACCATGATTTATTCCGACAGGGGTGCGGAAATTGGGGGTGGGGGTGGGGGGTACACAA
>WBZZ01005323.1:20000-25000 GCA_019918135.1 Paulinella micropora
CCGCAGACTGTTCTGGCATGGCCTGTTGCATCTCCGTATTGCTTGATAGATTGTTAGCTGGATAGATGGATAGATTAATTGATGCATTGACTAATAGATTGATAGGTTGATAGGCTGATAGATAGATTGATTGATCGGTTGATAGATAGATTGATTGATCGATTGATCAATTGACTGGTGTACCCGCAGACTGTTCTGGCATGGCCTGTTGCATCTCCGCATTGCTTGATAGATTGATAGATTGATAGATTAACTAATGCATTGGCTGATAGATTGATAGGTTGATAGATAGATTGATAGATTGATTGATAGATTGATCGATTGACTGGTGTACCCGCAGACTGTTCTGGCATGGCCTGCTGCATCTCCGCATTGCTTGATAGACTGATAGATTGATAGACTAATTAATGAATCGGCTGATAGATTGATAGATTGACAGATTGATAGATTGAATAGATTAATTAATGAATTGGTTGATAGATTGATAGATTAATTAATGAATTGGCTGATAGATTAATTGATGGATTGACTAATAGATTGATAGGTTGATAGGTTGATAGATTGATAGATAGATAGATTGATTGATCGATTGACTGGTGTACCGGCAGACTGTTCTGGCATGGCCTGTTGCAGCTCCGCATTGGTCTGAGTGATGTGATGCCTCACCGGATCTACTGACTACACACATACATACACACATACAGGAGCGGTTCATATGCCTATGTATCTATCCCTCCCTCCCTTTCTTCCTCAGTCCATCCATTCATATCCGTCCATCCATCCATCCATCCATCCACATCCATCCATCCACATCCATCCATCCATCTATCCCTCATCTCTCATCTCTCTATCTATAGTCATATTGTATGTCTTATACCTGCGGTATGATACGGTTGGAGCCCTGGGGGGGAATTATCCATCTCTCATCTCTCATCTCTCATCTCTCGTCATCTATCTATCCATAGGTATACATATATATGTATATATATATGTATATATATAATCTCTCATCTCTCATCTCTCATCTCTCACCTCTCACCTCTCACCTCTCATCTCTCACCTCTCACCTCTCACCTCTCACCTCTCATCTCTCACCTCTCACCTCTCACCTCTCACCTCTCACCTCTCACCTCTCGCCTCTCGCCTCTCGCCTCTCGCCTCTCGCCTCTCGCCTCTCGCCTCTCGCCTCTCACCTCTCACCTCTCAACTCTCACCTCACCTCTCACCCCTCACCCCTCACCCCTCATCCCTCACCCTCTCACCCTCTCACCCTCTCACCCTCTCATCCCCCTCTCACCACCCCTCTCACCACCCCTCTCACCCCCCTCTCCCCCTCTCCCCCTCTCCCCCTCTCACCCTCTCACCCTCTCACCCTCTCACCCTCTCCACCTCTCCACCTCTCCACCTCTCACCTCTCACCTCTCACCTCTCACCTCTCACCTCTCACCTCTCACTCTCTCACTCTCTCACTCTCTCACTCTCTCACTCTCTCACTCTCTCACCTCTCATCTCTCATCTCTCATCTCTCATCTCTCATCTCGTATCTCTAAACTCGCATCTCTCATCTCTCATCTCTCATCTCTCATCTCTCATCTCTCATCTCAGGACGAGTGAAAAATTGTGGCCAGGAAATATTTCGGCCAGTGATTTTTCACCGCAGAATACGTTGCTTTTGCACAAAACTTTCGGTGGCCGGAATTCTTCCCTGTCTTTTCACCGCAAGTTACATTATTTTTTTTGCCAAAATTGGAGGTGGCCGAAATTCTTCACTGTTCCTTTATCTATCCCTAGCTTCATGTACGGGTTCCACCGTGGCGTGACTCGGTTGGAGGCTTGAGAAGTTCCTAGTTCTTAAGTGCAATCAGCAATGACTTCAAGCGCTTCGTTCTCAGTCAATACTGGTGTCCAGAATCTGTATCTTAACTCATTAGTAAGCTCTTGACGAGGGCTTTCAAATGAGCCACTGCTCAAGCGACAGCAACCAGCATTGGCTGAGATCAAAGCAGTTGAAGTCATTGCTCATTGTAGTTAAGAACTAGGAACTTCTCTTGGAGGAGGGAGAGGAGCTGGGACATGTTCTATGGATAGATAAGGAAAAGTGAAGAATTTCGGCCACCTCAAATTTTGGCAAAAAATAATGTATCTTGCGGTGAAAAGACAGGGAAGAATTCCGGCCACCCAAAGTTTTGTGCAAAAACAACGTATTCTGCGGTGAAAAATCACTGGCCGAAATATTTCCTGGCCGAAATTTTTCTCTCGTCCTTAAGCTGCATGTACTTGTATGTATGTATTTGAGTATTTGTATGTATGTATGTATGTATGTATGTATGTATGTACATACATAACTTGTTCCACCTGAGGCGTGACGCGGTTGGAGGCTTGAAGGAGGGAGAGGAGCTGGGACATGTTCTGTAGCTGATATTGCGCGGTGCTGAGGGAAGGGGGGGGGGGGAGAGAGAGAGAGAGAGAGAGAGAGAGAGATGAATGGATGATGGATGGATGGATAATGGAGGGATAGGCGGATAGATGGATGGATAGATAGATAGATAGATAGATAGATAGATAGATAGATAGATAGATAGATAGATAGACAGACAGACAGACAGACAGACAGACAGATAGACAGACAGATAGATAGATAAATAGATAGATAGATAGATAGATAGATAGATAGATAGATAGATAGATAGATAGATAGATAGATAGATAGATAGATAGATAGATAGATAGATAGATAGATAGATAGATAGATAGATAGATAGATAGATAGATAGATAGATAGATAGATAGATAGATAGATAGATAGATAGATAGATAGATAGATAGATAGATAGATGGATAGATAGATGGATAGATAGATGGATAGATAAATAGATAGATAGATAGATAGATAGATAGATAGATAGATAGATAGATAGATATAGATAGATAGATAGATAGATAGATAGATAGATAGATAGATAGATAGATAGATAGATAGATAGATAGATAGATAGATAGATAGATAGATAGATAGATAGATAGAGCAGTTGCGTCAAAACCTCAACTGTCATCGCACTGATTCTATCTATCTATCTATCTATCTATCTATCTATCTATCTATCTATCTGATCTATCTATCTGATCTATCTATCTGATCTATCTATCTATCTACCTATCTATCTATCTATCTATCTATCTATCTAATCTATCTAATCTATCTATCTTATCTATCTATCTAATCTATCTATCTAATCTATCTATCTAATCTATCTATCTATCTATCTATCTATCTATCTATCTATCTATCTATCTATCTGTCTGTCTGTCTGTCTATCTATCTATCTATCTATCTATATATCTATCTTTCTATCTTTCTCCATTCATTTATCCATCTCAACCTATTCTTTCTATCTATCTATCTATCTATCTATCTATCTGTCTGTCTGTCTATCATAATATCATTCTATCTATCTCTGTCTATCTCTGTCTATCTATCTCTATCTCTATCTCTATCTCTATATCTATATCTATCTGTTTATCTATCTATCTCAACCCTCATTATCTTCGAACCGATCCTATCTATCTATCTATCTATCTATCTATCTATCTATCTATCTATCTATCTATCTATCTATCTATCTCAACCTTAGTTGTCTTCGCACGCATTCAAACTTCTCCAGCTGAGTTCTATTCATCTATCTATCTTTCTTTCTATCTATCTATCTATCTAATCTATCTATCTATCTACCCATCTATCTACCCATCTATCTATCTATCTATCTATCTATCTATCTATCTATCTCAACCTTAGTTGTCTTCGCACGCATTCAAACTTCTCCAGCTGAGTTCTATCTATCTATCTATCTATCTATCTACCTATCTATCTATCTATCTATCTATCTATCTATCTATCTATCTATCTATCTCAACCTTAGTTGTCTTCGCACGCATTCAAACTTCTCCAGCTGAGTTCGCACAGGAAGCACTAAGATAGATAGATAGAGATAGAGATAGAGATAGAGATAGAGATAGAGATAGAGATAGAGATAGCGATAGAGATAGAGATAGAGATAGAGATAGAGATAGAGATAGAGATAGAGATAGAGATAAAAGAGAGATGGAGATGGAGATGGAGATGAAGATGGAGATGGAGATGGAGATGGAGATGGAGATGGAGAGAGCTTTTGCGTCCTTGTGTGTGAATTTCTAATAATAATAATAATAATGATAATAGTGCTTCTCTGTCAATGGCTGATGCATTTCTGCACATGCGCCTCCATCGTCTCACCCGTGAGGGGAGTACGAAGAATTGACGATAAGCTCTAATGACACCCCCGCAAGGGCAGTTCCAACACTTCCAGACGGGCCGGTATGTTCAATGAAAATACTGGTCCAGACGGATCGTTACGTTCAATGAAAATACTGGTGGCACCGACGGGAATCGAACTGGCGACAGGGCCCAGATGGTAGAACTTGACCACTGGGCTATCACGGTGTCCATAATAATAATAATAATCATAATAATAATAATAGTGCTTCTCTGTCAATGGCTGATGCAAATCTGCACATGCGCCTCCATCGTCTCACCCGTGAGGGGAGTACGAAGAATTGACGATAGGCTCTAATGACACCCCCACAAGGGCAGTTCCACCACTTCCAGACGGACCGGTATGTTCAATAAAATACTGGTGGCACCGACGGGAATCGAACTGGCGACAGGGCCCAGATGGTAGAACTTGACCACTGGGCTATCACGGTGTCCATAACAATAATAATAATAAAAATAATAATAAATATAATATAATAATAATAATAATACTATATCTGAGGCGTACCGATGCAGCTAATGGCATATCCTCAACGGACATAAGCCTCCAATACCCTTGTTCGAGGTCCTCCACCCCCCCGTGTCAGTCTCTCGCCTGATGATCGGGGCCACCGATGGAGCTCCTGAGGGCAAGACTGCATTAAGCCGAGGTTATTCCGCAGTCCCAGCAACCTCTTGCAAGACGTCACCG
>WBZZ01005323.1:40000-42500 GCA_019918135.1 Paulinella micropora
CCAATTGGCAACGACTACAAAAGACTGCCTCACACAAATCACTTCTTTTTTTTTTTTTATCTCCATGCTTGAAATGCCAGGCGTGACACCCCCGACCCTTTGAGCCACATAGCGCCATTTCGGGCCAGCATGTTTTGCAATAGAAAGACCTCAAGACCGGGGCAGAACTTCCTGTCACATACTTACACACACGACAACGCCTGCGTTTGGGCCTGGTTATTGCCTGATTGAATGCATCGCCCAGCTCTCTCTTGCGTTTCTTTGCATCTGCCATCTCCATGAGACTGTACGTGGCTAATTCGGAGTGTGGAACGTTGACAGCAGGGCCACGGAGGTTCTCCGAACTCGGCGAAAGCATGGACCAATCAATATCAGCTGCTTGTTTCTGCTTCAGCAAGGCTTCTGCCACCAAACTTTTGAAAAACCCGGGCCCGCTGGTGCCTTTCCCTTTTACAAACATTGCTTGGGGTGTGTGAGAAAAATAGATGTAGTGCAAGTAAGCGTTGGTAAGAACAAAGTCCATCAAGATGAGAAAGTCTGCCTGAGTCCAGTGCCTTACTGAGACGTTCAAATTCATGGATGAAGTGCCGTGGCGAACAGATTTGAAGCAATCTACCGCGTTAAATGATTCGTAATACTGGGCCACCACATTGCACCTCGGAATGAACTTGTTTTGTTGGCTGAACCGTGCCTCCCTGGGTTTACCAGGCAAAGTAGTCCCCCGAGTAGCAATTATTTGCTGCATGTTGTGGTCATTGTGGTTGACAGCAAGGAGGTTGAATCCATCCTTTTGACAAACAGCTGAGGCCAGATCACCCTTGTTGTTTCCCCTGGCCTTCCACAGTTTGATTTTTGGAAAATTCGTAGTTGCTGTTTGACAATGCCAATAAAATCGAGACCCGAAGCCTTGAGAGCAAGTGCAGTCTTAACAGACGCGAACCAAGAGTCCCCGACTATCAGGCGGCCAGTTCCATACCAGGGTTTGACCAATCTCAAAGTAGTTGTTACACCCCAGTCTTGCACTTCTTCCTTTTCACGATCACGATCTTGACCTTCCACACATTCCCAAGCAACACACACACCGGAAACAACGTCGCAGGCCGTATGATATTCCCTCCCAAGTGGAATTGGTTTTCGAGGGACAAATACCTGACCTGGCATGTCTTTCCCTGTCCACTTTCCCATACTTTCGTCGACAGTGATCCTAGGACCTGGGTGGATGGCCCAAGCAAACCGCTTATTAGTTTCTTCCATCATAAAACGAACCGGCAAAAATGGATCTGCGTCCGTAGCTTCTGGGCCAGCTGATAGGTTCTGCAAAATGGACTGAAATCGATTAGCAGACATGTACCTTCCAAAGCCGTCACCGGGCAGGCCATCCATTCCCATTTCGTCTGAGGGGGTCCAGTGGGCTCGACGCCTGCCCCTATCAAGCTGGGAAATTTTGATCAACAACCCCAAAAAGACAGCAAAGTCGTCCTGATCGATGGGTTTTGCTAGGTGAGGCTGCTTCAACTTTGCAAGGGCAGCATTGGTAAACTCAATGATACGAGACACTGCCTTTGGTGGCATAAAGTGCATGAAATGTCTGCACACACATTGCACAAAAAAATGGCAACCGGAAGTTAGAGATGCAGACAAAAACCGTGAACAAAGAGACAGTGATGAAAACCGTAAGAAAACATCTTGACAGAATGAAGTTGTAAGAACTTGTGTTCTCTGAATGCAATGCATGTCGACACGTTTGGACAGCATGAAACACAAGCACAACACATGGGCATATTGCACTGCACTGGAAATAGAGCATAAAAACAAAAGAGCAGAGAAAGAAGAAAACATACGCAAGGGGGTCGGCTGTGGCAGCATTCTCCAGCCTAGTTTTAGGAGCAAACACAGGTCGATCTGCACTCCAGTCTACCAACTGTTCCTTCAATTCCCACATGAAACCATTGTTTGTGTGTTTCTGTTCCTCCTTTTGTGCTTGAGCGTCTGAGTAAGGGCATGTGTTGTAACCAGAGTGATCCTCCTCTTCTCCTCCTTCCTCTTCCTCTTCCTCTGGCTCTTCCGACTCCATCTCATTCATGTCCCCAGACTGCTGTTCAGAACGATCTTCTTCAGTGGCTTCTTCATCATCTGAAAACTGCACTACTACCTCTTTCATATCACCATCAATACATTTGAAACCATTCACGGCATGCTTCTGTTCTTGTCTCAGATCCCCAGTCTTGAAGAAATAGTCTTTCTCGTCAAAGTCAAGAGTCCCTTCGCATACTTTGTTTCTGCTTCCTTCAGTGTTCCCACAAGCCTTATGTCTTGGTAGACAGCTTCCCCAAATTTTCTCTTTGCCCGAGCCTTTTCCTAGCTTCACAGCAGGGGCCGAAACGAGACTCCCTACCTCCATGACTTTGAGAAAAGTGATGCAAAAAGGCAATTTCAAAATAAATAGGGTGGGTCAGGAAAATGCACATTTCTCTACTTCTACACACGGAAAAGGTGGATA
>WBZZ01005323.1:45000-47500 GCA_019918135.1 Paulinella micropora
ACTGAATCCCGCCAAAACGTTGTACAATATTAATCTATACTCCTGAGTCTGTCACTTTGTACAACTTCGAAACTGAGAGCTACTAGAACCACGCAGGGTAAATTGGCATTGGTGCCACCAATGCAATGGGTGACCCAAGTCTTCAGACAAGTAATTCACAGCGGTAGTAGTGCCACTGTCACTCCGACCTCAGCCTACGGTTCGATCTATCTATCATCTCAAGTCAGTCACAGTAATTAACATGACTCCTAATAATGTTGAAACTAAAGCTGAGTTACCGTGCCTAATAGTACTACTTGAAATATTAAACCTTCCCCCCCCCCCCCCCACCGGTTATAGTATGATTAATCCGACCCGTCACCTAGTCAACTGACTTCCTAAGAATAGATGATGTTATTAATAGTACGTGACCATGCTAAGTTGAAGAGTCACCTTGTATACAAACTCACATGAGGCGACCTCATGTGGTTGAGTCAGTTCGTTTCAAGTTTATCAGTGATTAGTTTAAATTGAATTCCCTGCTTCAAAGTTAAACCGGCGGTTTTCTTCCCGAGCTTCGTAGTTGAAGGGTTGATCTCAGTATCCCCGGGTCACGAGTCCGCTTTCACTGATGAGTGCGGGCAAGGAGTCAGTCACATCCTATTTTATGATTGTAATTGAAGTATTGATACTTGTCTGACTCACTCATAGACTCTCTTCTGCTTCCCACTCAACTGAGGCTCTATGAGTGGCAAGTACGACTTCTACTTTTACGCAAGCACTGTTCAAGTTTAATAGAATACTAGGCTTGCCACAGTCAGTGCCACTCGTAGAGGTGACCTGAGTGCGCCATATGTACAATAGTGGGAAGCATAAGAGATATTATAAAATGCAATCTATTTATTAATAATTTAAAAACTGTGCTTGTGTAAAGAGCTGAAAAGCGGTACTGTATTAATAAAATGGAAGACTTGAAATTTAACTATGCCATAGCACTAGTAGTATGCCCGTATACAGTAATCCGGTATTATTAATATTATATAATCCCAGTATTGCAGGTAAGCTGACAGTTCCAAGTTTTAAGTTCACAGGCTAGTTTACTGCATTGATGATCACTGCAATATGAATAATGAAATCTACTTACTCAGTGGTAGTTTGGAACTGCATTGATGATCACTGTAATATGGCATGATAATGAAATCTACTTACTCACTGGTAGTTTGGAACTTACAAAATCGACAACTGCCTGTGAGCTCTCTGACAATAAATATTGTGCTGAGATAAAAAGCTCCTGAAATCCAAGGCTTCACAGAAAGCCGCGACTTCGCACCTGGTCTGTCTGGCATGTTCCTTGCCTCTTTTGACAGGCTCGTGCTAATAGCAGACCCTTTGTTGAAGCTGGTCCCGAATTGATGGTTTTCATTGGTTGGTCACTGATTGATTGATCGATTGGTTGATTGATTGATTGATTGATTGATTGATTGATTGATTTATCGATCGATAGATGGATGGATCGATAGATGAATAGACAGAAGAATTATGAAAAAGTGGCTTAAAACTGTAATCTAAGCTCACATACTTCCTTCAAAACTTCCTTCCATTAACATACTGCACATTATCTATTGAAAAAGTGTGTGCACGTGTACAACATTGATAAATCACTGTCGGAATTCCCGGGAATTTTCTTGATTTTTGAATCTCATACCGCAAAACGGGGGCGACAGGATGAAAGTGCTCAATAGGTTGGATGGAACATTAGGACTTGCATGAGTGCTCCATTTGATGCTACTGACGAGATTGAAGAGGCACAATCCTCCAGACTTGACGCTGGAAAGTACGTCTCTCAGTCACCTGGGTGTGGCGTAGAATACGCCACCGTGTGGGGAAGCTGGAAGGTATGGGTGTGGTGTTCAGACGAGTCGAGCCCGTCCCCGTCGTTGCCCGGGTCCGATGTCCAGTTGAGCTTTCTGAAGGCTGAGGGCGAGCCTGGAGGACAGAGCTTGGACGGCATAGGAGCCGGCGAGAAGGGGCTCGGCGCCGCTTCAAATGTGGTCAAAGGCATCGGTGAGGCAGGAGTCAGCGCAGACGCGAAGAGAGGAGACGGCACGAGAAAACTGCGCTTGTTTTGGCCTGCTTCATGCAAACATGTCGCATATATGTATGCATATGTATATGTACATCACATATAAATGCCTGAATGGGAACATATACGTGACGTTACGTAACGTTACGTTACTTCACGCTTCATCACATTACATGCATATGAATAGAGAACGAACATACATCTACGGCAGGACTAAGTAAGAAATAAATTAGAAATAAGGTTAGAAATAAGATTAGAAATAAGATTAGAAATAAGATTAGAAATAAGATTAGAAATAAGATTAGAAATAAGATTAGAAATAAGATTAGAAATAAGATTAGAAATAAGATTAGAAATAAGATTAGAAATAAGATTGTGTCACCTGCGTATGTGTTCTTCAGAGGGGACATAAGAGGTATGTTACGGCGAGGAGAAGAA
>WBZZ01005323.1:62500-94128 GCA_019918135.1 Paulinella micropora
GAACTCTTATTAAAAGTATTGTATCTATGGCTGCACTGTCCCCATCAAGTCTTGACTCCGAGCCCAGAGAGCAGTTGCTTGAAATACCAGTAAATAGCTGAGAGGTCACTTCTTTTATTTACGTAGATTTCTACTTGTTCGCAGACCGTCGGACTTTGGTTGCAAAGACACGATACGAACTTGCACGATGAACGTAGATTTGTGAGTTAGCGTAGTAAGCTCAGTCAGTGCTTTGCAAAAACTATTAATACTGTAAAGTATTTGAAGGAGGGCTTCAAGCCTGGTTCAAACTTGTAGTTCAAGTGTCCAGGAATTACGGCTTCTTCAACTGTTGGAAAAAAGATAACGAATCCCACGGTTGTGACCGTGTGTGCTTATTGGCTCATTTTTCCTGACTTCTGTTTTCCTTGTCCACAAATTTACCGCAACGTGCGTGTTTACGGGAAATCAGGGGAAAAGGTAATAGAGTGGGGAAAAGGCAATAGTCAACCTTTTGTAAAAAGAACTTTGACTTGATCGTTTGAAGTCATTTCTGAACGAAATCGAAAACTAGTTAGTGAAGTCGAAACGTCGTGCAGAGGAGAATCTAACGGGTTGGTCAAAAACAGTGACAAAATGTCAACGGTAGTGATTTTGGCCGGTCGTTAAAGTACTCAGTCTGATAGCTCCCCCCCGGGGGGGGGGGGCCAGACCTAACGGTTCATATGTAATTTTAGGCATTTTAAGCGTTGGTAAAACGGAGGCAAAATAGGCGTAATGAGTTTTTAACATTTTTTAATAATTCTTTTTTTGTTGTAAAGGTCACGATGGGATGGGGTTCCCACTGAAAAAATTTAAAAAAATTAAATTTCAAATGTTATAACGGTTAAAAATTTTGTGTTTTCTGCATTAAAAAAACATTTTGTGTAAAATTTGACAATAATTTTTGAAAAGTTGGTCGGAACCCCTTCAGATGACGAGCTTTCTGAATCTGAAGCCATTTTTAAAAAAGGTGAAGTAGTTTAGGAGGAGACTTTTCCTGGATTTTTGTGGTTTTTGGGACCTTTTACCCTAAAAAATGTTCAGGCCTGCCCAGGCCATGCCAGCCAAAAAGCCAAACCCTGTCAACTTTTTTAAGGACCGGCGCAGTCTGTTGGGACTTTGGTGCGAAGCTTCCCCATGCCTCCAAGTCGCGGATCCAAAGGCTGGCGAAAGCAGAGAAAGACTTTTGACAAAAACAAGAAGAGGACTGAGAGGGATACACGTGCCGACGCGTTGGTGGAAAAAAGAGCCAAGCTCGACGACCAAGAGCGAGTTGCAGAGGCAAGGAACGAGACTCGCAGTATGGCCGTTGCACGGGCATCGAAGTGGGGGCGGAATCTCTCGAAGTGGGGGCAGAATCTCTCGATAATTATGAAATGGAATTTTCTGTCATCACCCCGAAAGGGACTGGAGTACATTACATGACCAGAAAGGAGTACTGGGCTAGTGTAGAGAGGGAGAAGATGACGCCAGTAAAAGTGCCAGATGCGCATGGGTGTGTGGGTAGAACAGGAGAGCCATACCTGCGAGAGATGTGGCAGTGGCAGGAGACAGATGATAGGTGTAGAATAGATAAGTATGTGACGGGGAAAGAGATAGTGCTAGTTTGTAGGGTGCCCAAGATCAGAAAGGAAGAGAAGGTGTCCAAGCAGACTAGGAGACAGAGAAAGCAGAGGTGTGGGGCTGTGGTAGGGGAGATTAGGCGAATGTTAGGTGAGGAGCATAGGTTGACAGAAGCAGAGGTGAATGATTATGATGAAATGGTGAAAGACATGTATAAAAACCATGCTGCCATCATGGGCCTGACGAGAAACAAATAGAGAACTTAGCCTACCAGGCCCTGTTGCACATGGATCGCAACGTCATGTCCGACAAGCAAGTCTCCGCTTTATTGTATGCAGTGAAGCATCCCTTTCTCTCGGCCAGCAGGTTGGCTTTGCTTTTTTGTTTGTTTCTTTTCTGCAATTTGTGTGACTGTAGTTGACGAAGAAGAGGAGAGAGCTCACAGCGGACGTGGACCTTAAGTACGATCTGAAACTGTCAGCAGACGGTTTGTCTGCGAGTGCAAATGTTTACAGCATTCTCACTGAGTTGGAGACCAAGTGGATGAGGGATGGGGCAGGGCAGGCGGATACGCTCAGGATACCTATTGGGGGGATGGCAGGAAAACAGGTGCAACACTGAATTCTGTACTATGGGCGATTAAGGTTTTTGCAGTTGATGGTGAAAAGCAGTTGGTACGGGGCTTTCCCCATCCCACGAGTCAGGAGGGGATCTTCCCTGTGCTCATTTCTAGGTGCGGGGAAGAACTGGAGGAGCTCAAACAGTCCGCAGGTAAACATGATGGGGGTATATTTTGTGGAGGCAGAACTGCGTGCTAAGGCAGTATGAGCTGTTGTTTGCTCAACATTTTTTTGAGGTTAGTGTAGGGGCAGTTCTTTATTGATCTGCCCCCACGTTAACGTCAAACCTCTTTGTTTTTTTTTGTTTTTTTGTTTTTTTTTTTTTTGTTTTTTTTTTGTGTGTGTTTTTTTTCTTGCTTTTTTTCTTTTTCTTTTCTTTTTTTTCTTTTTGCTTCTCTTGTTCGTCCTCCAAGGTGGGGGGGGGGGGGGTTGTAAAGAGAGAGAGAGAGAGAGAGAGAGAGAGAGAGAGAGAGAAGGAGGTGACCCAAAAAAAGATAACCACCTTGTGGTACCCCGGCCTAAACCGGGGTACGTTGATGACGGAGTGTTGACGGGCCAGCACCCGCCAGTGACGCACCCAACGGAAAGTCGCCACCAAGTAGAACTTCTGGGGTTGCTCCTAAAAGAAAAAGAAGAAGAAGAAGAAGAAGAAGAAGAAGAAGAAGAAGAAGAAGAAGAAGAAGAAGAAGAAGAAGAAGAAGAAGAAGAAGAAGAAGAAGAAGAAGAAGACGAAGAAGAAGAAGAACAAAAAAAAAAAAAAAGAAGGGGGGGGGGGCACCTCCTCGGGCTCTGCACGTTTTCTTTTTTTGACAACGTGATCTTTGTCCTTCAGGATTGTCGCAACCCTCCTCAATTCTGACTTGTAAGCAGTCAGGACGCTCACGTCCATATCCACACTTGGTGGCTGCCCGGTGATGGCAGAAGCGATGTTATGTAAGTCGGGGAACCCCACCACCAAAACACCCCGGAACGGCAGTGACGGGTCGTCACTGACCGTGTCGTAGACGATGTTAACGCCCGTGCCCTCAAAGAGGGCACGGACGGTACTGGGGGGGTGTTCAAAGTCCGACATCACTTTGAAATCAAGGTTGCTTTTTGCACCCCGCCTAAGAGTAATGGGGTTTGCCGGGGAGCAAAAACAAGTCTTGGTAGCTATCGAATTTTGTTTTTGGCCTAATGCCAGGTCTGGGGGGGCTGCTGTCACGTTGTGCAGCGAGACCTCCCTACGTTCGGTGCGGAGGGGGGGGGGCGGGACCCCCCCACCCCAACGTGCTGGGGCCAGGCAGCATAAATGACGCGGCGCAAGGTAACCGCGTATTCCTCCCCAGGAACCGCAGCATGCCACCCCACATTCCACCCCTCGACCAAGTCAGTGAGCTGACGCTCTGACATGAGGTCGGCGAAGTGGGGAGGGCCAAAGACGGGGTCGTTCACCAAAGGAAGCGCAGCCTGCATGTAGACACCCTGAAAAAAATACAAATTTATCATCAGATTCCAAGAGCACCTCATATACAACAAGAACAAACACAGAAAAGCAAAAAAGACTACATATAGCACATAGGTGAATATGAACAAGGAGAGAGACACAAAAACCAAAAAATGGATAAATACAAGCATACATGTCGTGAGTGGCAACGGAAAACGTGAATGAAAATGTGAATTGAAGGGGGGGATTACTTGGGGGACATGTAAATATAATGTAGGACCACAGGTCAAGGCAAGGGGAAAGGTATTTGACACAAACACATAAAATAGTTGCAGAAAAAAAAAGTGCACAGACAGATAAGGAAAACAAAGCTGACAAGGACAAGGAAAACAAACATAAAAACACACGTTTTGTGCATGTTCAAGACAGCCAACATGTAAGCTAAGAGAAAACAAAGAAAACAGGTATAGGATACATGTATTTCACAAGAGTGCGAAGTAGGGCAAACAGTAACAAGACAGAAACAGAATAACGACATTTCACAACCCCCTCTCACAGCGAAAACAAACACACCAATCATGCACACAAGCATTTTTCAATCACACAACATGCATACAACAACAATACACAAAAATTTGCAATAAAACAACATGCAGGGACAACAAAAGGGACGAAAACAAAATGGCGGACAGCAACAGGAGGCAGCAACTTTATGCTGTCCGTTAGGGGAAAAAAGCACATGCACACAAATTTCTATGCAAAAGTGGACAAACACAGTATAGGAACATATGAGAACACAAAACACAGCAAGGTATAATGTGTAGGCAACAGAAGGGAAGAAAAACAAGATGGTGGCAAGCATTTTCAAAAAACGCACGTAACACAAGCAAACACATGCAATTTTGCAAGCACAAAACAAAAAATTGGTAGGGAAGCGTATGGTATGGTGTGGGAAGACAGAATGTACAAAGACATTTGAATTTAGTAGTAGACACAATAAAAACACAAGACAAAAATCACACAAACCGACTTTGCTCTCAAAAAAAAAAAAAATCAAAACCTTGTTTTGGACAAATCAATGCCCCTTCTGTAAACACGGCCCGGAGGGAATGTGGCAATTTGTGGATAAATGTACGCAATGTACGCAAAATCCCGGAACAAACAACTTTGCTGACGTCGTTCATTAAAACTACTAAAAAAAATTTCAAGCTAATTAAAGTAGTTTAAAAAGGATCATGCAAACTTTAATAATACATAATTCTATTAAAATCGATTCAGCAGCGCACTTAACTTTGTTTTTGATGTTTAAAACTCTTTTGGAGTAGAGTTGCGTACAGAATGAGTGACTAACGATATGTCAGTGACTTGTCTCAGAAAAAGGAAAAGGAGAAAAGAGCAAGATGGGTCTCTTTAAACCTCAGAAGAAGATGAAAAAGAAGTGCGTCGATGTGTAGCGCACATCGGCCCTAGCTCAGCCACCGCTGACCTCAGTTCAGTCGCTACCAGTCTCAGCTCAGCCACCACCGGCCCCGGCTGATCCACCAGCGGCCACTCAGTCTGGTTCCGACTCATCGACCGCACCGTTGCCACAGGCAACTCCGAGTCGTGCTCACCCTGTCCAACCACAGTCCTCTTCTGGCTGCAAGCCAAGTGAGAATGAGAAGTACAACGACGACGACGACTCAAAAGGCGATGAACAAGACCCCTCTTCGTCATCGTCAAACAGTTCATTGTCCAGCAGTTCGTCGTCGATGCCGACGACAACCCGGACAGCTGCGACTTCTCCTCCTCACTCAATGACACGACGATCGCAGCATCCGCAAAACAAGGATGATGAAGTCGAACCTCATGGAGTTCGATTTCATCCCTTTTCGATTTTCCCTGGCATATTCCGCCTTCGCGACATCAACCCATCTCTTCGCACAGATATCCATTTCAACCTCAAAAGGGTCAACCTGTGGCATCATCAAGGTTTCATCACCTCGTACGCTCATGGCAACAGTAACGCAGCCACGGCAACGATCCACGGCAACGCAGACCCTCGAGCAAAAAGTGGAATCTGGAAGAAGGTGAGCATCTTAGTCAACGAAGGCTTTTCTGGAGCGACAGACCAGGTACGTCCCTCAACGATACATGATCAGCTAGCCCACTGCCAGAATCCCTGGACTGCACCAACAGATCCTACCTTCCTACGACCTCCGCCACCCTGCGCGCCTCTTGCTCCCTCTCTACCACCTCTGCCGCAACCCTACTGCCCAACCCCTGCAGTTGGACTATTAGTACAACAACCCCACCCAAAAACAAAACAACAGACTCCACCCGAAGGCCAGTCGTCTGTCAACAGTACATCAACTCAGTCTCTCAAGTAGCTCGGGACCGCGGAGACACTACCCAAACCCCACGATAGGTGCAGCCTGATCAGCCAACGTAGAGGCCTGAGTGAATTGCAGAGGCGGTGTCCGTTCGTGTGACACACCTCTCAGTTCCCTTGTCTCCTGCGTGCGGCGCCGCCTGACCAGTGGACCCACTACCTACTACCAAAACTCTCATTTCGCGGTACATCACCTTCAACATGCAGCGCTGACGTCATAGGAGAACGAACGCATAGCATGTTGTGTTTAGGGCAGCAGGTGTGAGGCGAGGGGAGACCAGCTTCGATACGGTCTGTCGGAGCCATCTGCAAGAGGCCTGTCTGGCGCACAGGGCAGTCTTTCTTGGGGAGTCTTTTGTCCGCACGAGTTGATCATGATGAAAAAAGAACGTTGTGCTTGTTGGTTGGCCTGTTACGAGCAACTGGTGCGAAACATGTGTAGTCATGGCAAGGTAGCCAGATATGTTTTTTCTTCATACATAACTCAGTGCAGGGCAGCTACAATTTGCTTCATACATAACTCAGTGCAGGGCAGCTACAATTTGCTGTAAGTGTTGAAAAGCTTTGTGCCACTCTAGCATATCGATTCATCATATGAAGCACATGGCGCCTTATTTTCTTGCAGACAATCATGCATGTATCGTAAAAGTGCTCTTGGTGTTTCGTTATGTATGTCGTCCGGTCGATCCCAGCTTGTCAGTGCATTCTACGCCCAAACCCATGCATGAACTTACAGTGCATACCTTTTCATGCATGGGATAGATACAGCAGATGCATATTCCGGTCACATTCGTGCGATATTCATGGACTTGATTATTGAGATTTCGCTGTTGTGTGTTGTTTTCACATTTAATTCATATTTTCCTGCATTCCGGGTTCAACATACAGTCGCAAGCATTCGTCTCATTGTATGAAAGGTGCTGTTTAATCACAACAAGTTTGCAGCGCATGTCTTCTCATGGAGACTCATGAGGCCCTTTTGCACGCAAGAAACACACATCCATCCTTTCGAATCCTCGCTCTCTGACGTCTGCTTTTCTTGTTTCGATGCTGCAGCTTTCTGCTTGTTCTTTTTTGTGTGTTTGCCTGTCTGAGGAGCTTCGTCTGCTGCTTCTATTGCGTTTTCTTGAATGTGTTACACCTGTCCTAGACGCAATCCTCCCACCAAACTCCACAAAGCATGGACCGTTCCCCAGATCCACACCGAGTCCCACTCTCGCATTTTACCTTGGCTGCCTCGAAAGCTTGCTCGCGCTTTTCTTTAAACATCTTCAACTCGTTCTCGTCCTTTAGCCTCTTCTCTTTCTTTTCCCCTTTTTCCTAGGCTTTCTTTTCTTTCTCTGCCTTAGCCTCAAGTTCAAGTGCATCTTCCTTTCTTTTCTTTTTCTCTTCCACCTCGTTCTCAAGTCCTCGCTCGTATATATCATCGCTCGCTGATTTCACTCTGCCACTGTTGTATCGTCCCTATCCGTCAAGTTAGGTTGCTCTTGATTTTTTTGGAGAGCTCGCTGGTCGGAACTTGATCTTCAGATCGTTCATCTGCTGCTCGGTGAGGTTGCATATGTTACTGAACAGACATACACAAACAACTTTCAACAGCACACACACTCACTCATATATATGTTCTCTCTCTCTCTATCTATCTCTTTCTCTCTCTTTCCTTCCAACTTGAATCCCCTCCCCTCCCCTCGTTCGGAAGTCTATCACCTGCGAGGATAGCCGTCTCCCGCTTGCACAATAATAATTAGTTTTTTCTGGCCGGTCAGCCTTTTGAATGCGGGACTCGATTTGCGACAGAATCTTTCGAATGTTCGACTCGGAATAAAGTTTGAAAATCAAACCCTGACTGGAATAAATTTGATTTAATTAAATATCAAACGATATTATTGCTAACGACATTTAAGAGGGAAAAAATGTTTTTTAGATTTTGACTTGAATTATTTTTTTAATTTGGTTGAAATCTTGATTTTGAGTTAGTTTTCTGATTTGGTTCGAATCTCGATTTTGGTTGCCCGGCCTGGGCATAGTTATTAATATCGAACCTATTCAACTGGGATCTGGATTTTTGATTGAAATCAAATCCAAGTACTTATCAGACTATGTTTAAATTAGCCTGATAAGTGACCTAATATATAACTGAATATTGATATTAATATTAACTCGAATCGAATTCCGGTAAACTGGCTTGCGGAAGTCTCGAAAGGGAGTCCAGAAAGGGAATTTGATTCAAGCTTGGCAAAGATCACTGGAAATATTAATTAATATGATATTAATATCAGCTTATGGAATACAATGTGTGTACTGCAGCTACTGATGCAAGATCGGTTGCAAGTGCAAAACTTCTATAGATTTCAGCGAGAAAACTTCCTCCCCCTCTATGCTAAAAAATTTCTTTACATTTGCAAACACTGATTCGCATGGATTGAATTCAGGTATATATGCGGGCAAGAAAACCAATTCAATGTTAAGTGCGTTTAAAATAACATGCAGCAACGGCTTTATTTCAGCCGCATAATGAATTTTTGCATTATCAAGCACCAAAAATCACCATCCACCAGCAGATTGTTACCGATAGCGTCCAGTAAGCTATTCAGGGAGTCCACTGCCTTGTTGCTCCCCAATCGAACTAAAAGTAGCGCCCCCCCCCTCTGGGATGAGTCAGGCTAGTCAGATATGTGACAGAATACGTGACATCCACGTGCTCTGTCATATCCCTTCCAAGAACAACCAACAAATACGCAAAACTTCAATATTTGCTATACTAGTGGCACAGCAGTTTAAGAAGCTGATTACTTGAAGAAACAGCTTCTAAAAAGAAGGAAGAATAAGAAGGAAGAAGAAGAAAATGAAGAAGAAGAAGAAGAAGAAGAAGAAGAAGAAGAAGAAGAAGAAGAAGAAGAAGAAGAAGAAGAAGAAGAAGAAGAAGAAGAAGAAGAAGAAGAACCAGAAGAAGAAGAAGAAGAAGAAGAAGAAGAAGAAGAAGAAGAAGAAGAAGAAGAAGAAGAAGAAGAAGAAGAAGAAAGAAGAAAGAAGAAGAAAGAAGAGAAAGAAAGAAGAAGAAGAAAGAAGAAGAAGAAAGAAGAAGAAGAAAGAAGAAGAAGAAAGAAGAAGAAGAAAGAAGAAGAAGAAGAAGAAGAAGAAGAAGAAGAAGAAGAAGAAGAAGAAGAAGAAGAAGAAGAAGAAGAAGATGAAGAAGAAGAAGAAGAAAAGAAGAAGAAGAAGAAGAAGAAGAAGAAAGAAGAAGAAGAAGAAGAAGAAGAAGAAGAAGAAGAAGAAGAAAGAAGAAGAAGAAGAAGAAGAAGAAGAAGAAGAAGAAGAAGAAGAAGAAGAAGAAGAAGAAGAAGAAGAAAGAAGAAGAAGAAGAAGAAGAAGAAGAAGAAGAAGAAGAAGAAAGAAGAAGAAGAAGAAGAAGAAGAAGAAGAAGAAGAAGAAGAAGAAGAAGAAGAAGAAGATGATGATGATGAAGACGATGAAGACGATAAAGAAGAAGAAAGAAGAAGAAGAAGAAGAAGAAGAAGAAGAGAAGAAGAAGAAGAAGAAGAAGAAGAAGAAGAAGAAGAAGAAGAAGAAGAAGAAGAAGAAGAAGAAGAAGAAGAAGACGAAGACGAAGACGAAGACGAAGACGAAGACGAAGAAGAAGACGAAGAAGAAGAAGAAGAAGAAGAAGAAGAAGAAGAAGAAGAAGAAGAAGAAGAAGAAGAAGAAGAAGAAGAAGAAGAAGAAGAAGAAGAAGAAGAAGAAGAAAAAGAAGAAGAAAAAGAAAAAGAAAAAGAAAAAGAAAAGAAGAAGAAAAGAAGAAGAAGAAGAAGAAGAAGAAGAAGAAGAAGAAGAAGTTACTCGCTGGCCAGGTAAAGATCTGCAAGCCCTTCGCCGGTACAAATCATGATTTCTAAACGAGGCTTCATCCAGGATTTAGCCTACGAGGGTCCACCCCCCGCAACCCAGTCCACGTAGCGATACATCCTTAAGACGTTTCGGACTTTGTATTTGAGAGTTGATGTCACAGATGCGTTCTTCAAAGAGTAGTGAAGAACGTTTTTCCTGATGCGCTCTATACGCTTCACTGCTGCACCTCCAAAGAGCCACCCTTACTGATCGGTCTAGGCCGAATGTGGCCATGTTGAAAAACCCGTCCGTTTGCTGTGCCTTGACTAAGGATAGTCGGACAAATGTGTTACCATTCGTCATCCCCTGTTAGGGTGTGGCCCTAGCGATTCCACTACCACCGAAGCAACAGCAACATCAACAGCAACCACCTCCTTCACCACCACAAGACGCACCATCCTTGCAACAATTACAAAACAACAATGTATTATTGTCAACAATAGCAACCACCGACAACACCACCACCACTGTGACCACCGGTACCACTACCACCAAACCAACAGCAACATCAATAGCAACCACCACCAGGTTCCATGACAAAACTGTAAAACTTTGAGCAAAAAATTACGAAGCAACTTTGAAAAGCAGTTGGATGAGCGGTTGAAAAAACAGAAGCAAAGGATTGAAGCTAAAGCAGCAGCCGATAAGCAAGAGATTGAAGCTAAAGCAGCAGCCGACATGGCAGTATTCCAAGACAGAGAGAGGGAGAGAGAGAGAGAGCGAGAGAGCGAGCGAGCGAGAGAGAGAGGAAGAAAGAGAGCGAAAGAGAGAGAAAGAGAGAGAGAGAGAGAGAGAGAGAGAGAGAGAGAGAGAGAGAGAGAGCGAGAAGGCGGAGGATGCAGCACATTCAAGAAAACACAATGGAAGCAATGCGAGACAGGTGTCCCCCGAAAGAAGAAAGCAGCAGACAAAGGCCCCAAGAAAAGCAAGAGCACAAAAAAGGAGCAGAAAGCTGCAGCATCTAAACAAGAAAAGCAAACGTCAGAGAGCGAGGATTCGAAAGGGTGGATGTGTGTTTCTCGCGTACGCAAAGGGCCTCATGAGTCTGCATGAGAAGACATGCGCTGCAAACTTGTTGTGATTAAACAGCACCTTTCACACAATGAGATGAATGGTTGTGGGCTGTCTTTTCACTCCGGAATGCAGGAAAATATGAAGTAAATGTGGAAAACCCACGCGCGAAATCTCAATAATCAAGTCCATGAATATCGCACGAATGTGACTGGAATATGCATCTGCTGCATCTATCCCATGCATGAAAAGGTATGCCCTGTAGGTCATGCATAGGTTTGGGCGTAGAGTGCACTGACAAGCTGGGATCGACCGGACGACATACATAACGAAACACCAAGAGCACTTTTACGATACATGCATGGTTGTCTGCAAGAAAATAAGGCGCCAGGTGTTTCATATGATGAATCAATATGCTAGAGTGGCACAAAGCTTTTCAACACTTACAGCAAATTGTAGCTGCCCTGCACTGAGTTATGTATGAAGAAAAAACATATCTGGCTACCTTGCCATGACAACGCTAACAGGCCGACCAACAAGCACAACGTTCTTTTTTCATCATGATCAACTCGTGCGGACAAAAGACGCCCCAAGAAAGACTGCCCTGTGCGCCAGACAGGCCTCTTGCATATGGCTCCGAAGCTGGGCTCCCCTCGCCTCACACCTGCTGCCCCTAAACACAACATTTTCATGAGTTCGTTCTCCTATTACATCAGCTTCAATTATGTGTGCATGGCAGTACTCATGGCTGCTGGCTCGCTTCTGGCTCGCTTTTATCAACAACAGGATCTCACAAACTTTTTTTGCATTCCCTATAGATTCCAGACCGCCCAACTTTCATACAAGGCACGCAGCAAAACAGCAAACAAGCACAAATGCAAGTATGCAAGCGTAGCCATCACCCTCAACCACAGTAGTATAATATGAAATTTACAAGGGTCGTTTTTTCGTGCCTTAAAACGACCTCATAAATTTCATTTCTCTTCTCCTATTGCTAGTTTGAACTATCAATACAAGAGCATAAAACACCCCAAAGAGCCCTCCACAGAGCACGCACGAAAAACATATATGTATCGTAAAAGAAAAAATTTTGTCTTTGATATAGATGGAACGCAAACAGAAGAGAGCGGAATATGTAAAGGAAAGAAGAAAACAGAAATATACATGTGTATGTGGTAAAGTAATAGGGATATATGGAAAATATCAACACGAAAAATCTGACTTTCATAGAGACTACTTCGCAGAGAAAGAAGAGGTTATGATTGGAGGACATAAAGTTATTCGTATAATTCGTAGAAATGACGACATGGAAAGATATTATAAAAATCACTCGTGATTTGTTATAATAATGTTATAAAAATAAAATGTAAAACCATTTAAAGAAATAAATATTATTACTTATATAATATGTCTTCTATAATGATACAAGCGGACAAGGAATTGAAAGAACTATACAACTCACATTTTCCAGAAGCATTAGCGGGCGATAGAAGGATTAAGAAATACACTAGAAGAGAAACGCTTCAACGATATAGCAAAGCCTTTAAGTTTTGGGATGAACAGAAAAACAAAGCATTAGAGGCTCAAACAATGTTGAATATCTACAAATGGCAAATTTGTGAAGAAGCAATCGCACAACTTAAATTAAGGGTGATGATTGTATTAAATAATAATTTAATTTAAAATGTAAAACCATTTAAAGAAATAAATTATATTACTTATAATATAGATATGGGGAGACACAAGAAATATCTCACACCTGAGGACAAACGAAAGGCTAACTCCGAAAAGGCGCTCGCATATTACAAAAGAAATAAGGATGAAATTAATCAAAAGAGGAAGGAGCAATTAAAAGAACGAAACAGAAAACTTAAGGAATATGAAGAAATGAAGGAGAGAGGAGCATAAAAAACAAAAAAACGAAAAAAATGATTTTTTATTATGAATTTCATGTTAAAGGTAAGACAATCTTATATATATAAAAAGGTAAAACAATTTAATTTATTTTCATTATTTTTATATCCTCACTAATATAAAAGTAAAATATGCCACCACCATTACCGCCCAGACCAACGAAGGAAAATGTAGAACTAGCGAAGGTAAGGGCGAATTTGAAGAAAACTACAACAAGAGAAAACAAAAGGGAATTTAAAGTAGTAGAGTTAAAATCTAGGCGAGACAATAGATTAAACTCTCTTACATACGAGAAGCAAGGATTAGACATAAACTTTTATGATACTGACGCATTAGAGCGAGAGGTTCTACTTCCTATACTATTAGATGCGAAAATAAATGGTATGACAGGAAATGCTGATGTTCATATCACTATAACATACATAACAGACCACGAAGAATTAAATAGATATTATAAAAAGAAAACATTTAATTCTTTTCAAATAAAAAACTATGATGATTTTATTGAAATGTTGAATGAGTTTAACATAAGCAAAAGTTTACTAAACATACTTGTAATCCAAAAGTTATTAATTATGCGAATAGAGAAATATTAAAGAATGGAAAGAGACATTTAATAACGAAGGCTCATAAAGAAAAATATAATAATAAAGATGAAGTTCTTCATTACGACCTTGAAACTTTTAGAAATAACACGCTTGCTGACGGCTTTGATATTCACGACTGCTATATAGTCGGATATACTCAAGGGACGGAAGGATTTAAATATTATGCTGGTATTGATTGTATTTCTAAATTTCTGGATTTAGTCTTAGAGAGAGGAAGAAAGTTAGCATTAGAATGGGCTAACAAACAACCACCATATCTCCGACGCGTCGGAGGTATTCCAGTCAAGAAAGTAGCAGGAGTAAGAAAAAAGAAAAAGAAGAAAGATGAAGAAGCACCCATTTTATATGTGAATGGGTTTAACGGCGCGAACTTTGACCACTACTTCATTAAACAGGAATTAATAAGAAGAGGTATCAGACCAAAATCACATATGATTAATAACGGCTCAATAATCTCTTTACAATTTGAAAATATCAAAATGTGGGATATGTGTAAGCATACTCAAGGGACGTTAAAAGAAAACTTAGAAAATATGAAATGTAAAACTCTTAAAGGAGATTTTGACCACGACAAGGCATCTACTTGGGAAACAATGAGTGGAGAATTAAGAAATAAGTGTCTTGAATATTTGAAGTGTGATGTTATGGGGTTAAAAGAGTTATATGACAAAATAAACACAGAGATATTTGAAAAACACTCAGTGAATTTAACTTCATACATTTCAACTTCAAGCCTTGCTTTCAATATCTGGAAGAAAATGATTGATGGTAAGCACGATGTAAGACTCCCAACTATTGAACAAGAGAAGGCTTTAGAAAAGCGGTTATCGGAGCAAGAACATATCCAAGCAAAAAAAGATTTATTTCAAAACAATACAAGGACTACTTAGCAGGGAAAATCACATTTGACGAATTAACCGATTATTTAGTTGATGCGGATGTCGTATCTTTATACCCAACAGCGATGCTTAATTTATTTATGGTTGGAGAAATTTAACTGGCTATCGCACCATTTGATTATAATAATCTTCCTATCGGTATTTACAATGTTGATTATATCTCACCAAAAGACATTCTACATTCAAGAATAGGACAGAGAAATAAAATGGGCTCATTAAAGTGGAATTTAGCGGATATGAAAGACCAATGGCTTACAAGTGTTGATATTGAAGATATGATTAAGGAAGGCTACGATATAACAATTCATAAAGGATACTATACGGAGGAGGCTGAACCAGTATTCAAAGAATATATATTAGAAATGTTTAAGGCGAAAGAAAATAGCGAAAAAGGCACACCGCAATATTTATTGGCCAAACTATTTATGAATTCGTTATACGGAAAGATGATACACCTATCCCAACAGAAGCAGAATATATTAAATCAAATGAGGAGTATTGGAAATTTTGGACGAAAAATTATATATCTGATGTGGTTGAATTCAAAGATAAAGACGGAAACAAACTTTGGCACGTATCTGGAATTTCTAGAAAGGAAGAAATAATTGAAGGTAGCATAACTAAACCTTCTCACTACGGGGCTTTCATTCTAGCATATAGCAGGCGAATTATGTATAACTACATAAAAGAGGCTAATCCAAATAAAGAAATAGAGGCTGATTTCTATTACACCGATGCCGATAGTCTATTGTTGCATGTTAGGTTTGCCAAACTAATCAAAAGACTTTTTGATAAATCTCTTGGCGGTATAACAGACGACTTAGGAGATTGCTGTAAGATAATAAGAGGAATATGGATTGCCTAAATTGTATATGTTAGAATTTACAACGAATGAATCCTTTCTCCCTTACCTTACTAAGAATGACTTGAAACATAAAGACAAAGGTGTTCATATAATTGAATGCTACGAAAACGAAGGAGTAAAAAAGAGATACTACCACCTTAGAGGTAAGGGATTGAATTCAAAAGGCTTGAATCCAGAAGTATATGAAAAGATGGATTTAGGTGAAAGCATTGAAAATGTTAGAGATTTTCAAATGAAGAAAATTCATTTATCACGAAATAGCAAACAGCAAAACATTAACCATTTCAGCATAGTTCATACTACAAACATAAAAAAGAAAGTTAATGAGAATAAATGGTGTGGACGCGAGTTTATCAACAAAAATGATAGTATCCCTAACGGATATCAAATGATGTTTTAGAATTGCGCTCACGTTTCACTCCCGCTTATTCTAAAACATCGATGTTTATCAACAAACGAGAATGAGCGAAGCGAATGAGAGTGAAGTTGATAAATAGATAATTAATTTTTTTCAATAAATTTTTTTACCAGTCTATATAGACCAATGACCACCCTCACCAGACTATGTGAGAAGTTTGAGAAACTCTCTATTGAAAATAAAAAAGAAACATTTTCTCTTACCGATGTTAAAAAGATAATTACTGACGAAATCCAAATGATTGAAAATGCACGGGCAGGTAAGCCAAGGGATATTTTTCCATTTGGTAAGTGTAAAGGTAAGAAAATTCAAGATGTAGCTTATTGACAAACCATATCTAGAATGGGTTATGAAACAGCCGTGGTTTGAGAAATTTACGGACATTAAAAGTGAAGTAAAAAAATACATTTAATAAAAAAATAAAATAATAATATAAGATGACTGACCTGAACACCAAACAAGACTACTTGAATGAAATTGAAAAATGGAACCTTGACGGCGAAATAAAAAAGCCGACAATTAAATGGACTAAGCCTGACATTGTATCTTTCTACGAGCAATATAAGCCAAGGGATGACAATGTGAAAGTAGTTATTCCGTTGGAAGCTACATTAGAAAAAATGATGGAGGAACAAAGCACTCCTTTTAAGGAAACAGATCTTGTTGTGAGAGAGACTGGAATTACAGAAATAAAGGCTAATGTAGGCGAAGAGATAGCACAAAGTGAAACCGATATTTTTCTTCAATATGGTAAGTATAAAAAAATGAAAATTGAAGATGTTGCTAAGATTGATAAACCATACCTTGAATATTTAATTCAACAACCTTATTTTAATAATAAAGATGCGGTAAAAAAATATCTCTGATTGATATTTGAAAATCCACACTCCCGCTAACGCTCCCGTGTGTTTTTCAAACATCGTTTTTCTTTTTTTTCGTTGCTCATAAATATCTATTGATCCTCAACGAAGTTAGCGATAATATTGATATTTCCTCCTCCACCAGCAGAGACAGACTTCTGTGTAAAAGTCAATACATCACTCGGTGATAGGTATATATCATAACTTCTAAGATTGATTTGTTGAGTTGATTGAGAATTTACATATAGTTTAAAAATTGTTGTTCCGTTTGCGATAGCACTCGCCTTTGTGTCAGTATCTACAATTGAATACTTAGAATCAACATCTGCAAAGCCTGCTCCAGTTAGTGTTTCATTTAATACCATTCTGACAACATTTAACTTAGTATCTTCATTTGTAATACTTATCAAAGTGGGATAAACATTTGAATAATTTGTTAAATTAGCACCGCCCGCATCAAATACCGCTTTGTTTCTTATACTAATAATAGGACTTTCAGTGGTGTTTGATGCTTTACTTCCTTCCACTTCGTTTATTATACTTGTGTTTATCGCATTCGTCCCCTCAATAAATAAACTGGCACTCGCTGTTTTAAGAGATTGTATTCCAGTCTTTGCATCATTTCTCATTACTGCCGTAAAAGGTAATGTCGTATTTCGCAGGCTTACACCATTATTAGCATTCGCATACTCAATCATATGAACTAATTGAAATAATCCTGTTATGGGATTTTCAATATAAAACTTAATAGCACCAAAACCTAAATATTGAAATTGAATTTGAAATACATTTCCTTTGCTCCAGTCTAAGTTTGGCATAGCATAATTTCCATCGCAAGGGTCGTCCCAGTCCTCTTGGTCAATATAATCTACAGCATCTCCCGCACAATGTGCGATATTCATTCCTGCTTGATTTTTGTAAAAATAAAATCCATCGTTAAAGTCTTTTCCTATTCCAATAAATGAATAGTAATCTTTTGTATCATCCGTTGTCCATAGAGCAGTAAATCGGGCTAGGACACCCATTCCAGTTCTATATTTTATTCTCCTTTTACTTACCAGTCTAGCATCTGCCGTAGCATCAGCAGTTGTTTTCAATTCAGCCATATTATACAAAAATGACACAGACGATTTTGTTTCTGTTTTTGTCCATATCCTAGTATTAATGGTATATGGAAAGATTTCTTGTAATACTGGTGTTAATTGACCTACTACTGCTTCGCCAAAAGCGGTTTTTGAATTATTTGTTTCAATATTACCATCATATCCAACTGACGTTTATAAATTCGCCGTCAGGATTTTGTGCGATTAAATTTCGTTGGTGGCTCATTGTTATATATTATTAAAAAAAAATAAATTAACTATCAAAATTAATAATTACCCCCTTAACTAATTGTAATAACATTTGCCTTCACTTGAACCTCTCGCTGAGTGATAGCAAGAGTGTAATGATTGAGACCAACATTTGCAGTAGTAGCCATCATCTCCCAGCGTCTCTCTTGAGAAAGGTCAAGCCCACTAATTTCATTCTGGTCTTTACTCCAAAGCGGGCGAGTGTTGTCAAACGTATCAACCCAGAACCAGTTGTATTGATAGACATTGCTATTTACCAAAGCACTACCTTCAATCTTATTTTTTAGATACATGTAATCTTCAAGGGTTGTATTAGCAGTGCTAATATTAAATTCTTGAAGTCTAGACCCGTCAAGGGTAGTATAGAAGGAAGTAATCTTTGAACCATTCCTATTATCGTTATCATACGCGGTATTCTTTGTTTCTTCATTATTAAATGCTGAATGGTAAATTTTCTTAATTCTCCGTCCGTGTCCTCTATCAAACCTCATAATAATGTTTTGACTTGTAGATGCCTGAATTGTGTTTTTGTATGAGTATGGGTAGTCAATTGTGAAAGACATACCTTCGGCACTGCTCACTTTTTGTTGAATAGACTGGATAACATCAGAGTTTGTTTCAACCGCTAGAAACAAGTTTAAGTTTGCTACCTGCGAATTAGTGGTGCAAGGAAAAGAACCTTGATTTGCTGTGTTAATAGTGGTAGCCAGACCTGTATTTGCATCAACACCACCAACGTGATAAATAGTTCTGTTACTAGCCGCCCAAACATTCTCATGGTC
Source organism: Paulinella micropora (assembly GCA_019918135.1). Taxonomy (NCBI): domain Eukaryota; phylum Cercozoa; class Imbricatea; order Euglyphida; family Paulinellidae; genus Paulinella; species Paulinella micropora. Next base: position 81,096 of record WBZZ01005323.1, read on the forward strand.
AGAATTTCAGGAGACATAATAGTCTTATCAAGTGCGAAAATAGTATTGTAAATCATAGACAATGGAACCTTCACATAAATAATGGGGTCTGTGTTAGCACCGCCAATACCTCCCTCAAGATACTTTGCCTCAGTGTATGAAACATTCACAGCAGACAAAGCACCCGCTCCAGTTGTCAGCAAAGTATCATCATGTCTTCGTGCATTAAGTGATGGAGGAGCGATAGCCCCAGCAATAGCATTACCAAAACGATTCAATGTTGCCTGAAGGTGAAGATCGGTATCAATACTACCCGCTACAGTCGCTGCACTTGCCTGTTGACCAGCATACACGTTAGCAGTAAAGGCTGTTGTTGCTCGCCCATCAGCATTACACTTTTGAAGCATACACCCAACACCAAGACCTGCTCCATGGTTCTCAAGTGCCAAAAAGTCCTTCAATGAAGTCTCAGGCTTCCAAATCATTTTCGTAATAGTTCCGACATTATTCAAATCACACAAATAAACACCACTACGGGTTGAAGTTGAATCTGTCTAATCATACTCAAACAATTCATAAAAATACGATTGTGTCTATCTACAACTCCTGAAGCACCAGGGATGTAAGTGAAACTCAGCACCGACTTTGCCAAGTTAAATGGGCGACTGATAAGGTCAAATGTGCTTTCCTGACCGCCCGCTGAAGTAACAAAAACATTTCCTGCTCCTTCGCGAGGAGTAAGTTTGTTAAGGCGATACGAACCACTGATATAATCAGTCTTACTGAAGTCTAATTCTCCGCCGTGTTGAGTTGGCATTTTTGATTTTTAGGCAGTTGTGAAATTAACTAATTCACCAGAATATATTTACAGAAAAAAATAAATAATTCCAAAATTAAATTAATTGATATTTTATTCTGACTTCGTCATCATAAAACATCGTAAGCCATTAAAGTTTAAAAAACGATGTTTGACAATAAACGAAAAATCTTGCGATTAGCAAGATAGAAGTGAGATTGTCAAATATCACCTCACCTTTAACAAATTGAAAAATGATGTAAATAAATTAAAATAATTTGTCTCTCTGTAAATTAATAATGTCATAACAATACCTAACCCATTAAGATTAATTGCTTGGTCGTTTTCGTCTGTAAGATAAAACCTATATACATTATTTGAACTGGTTGATAATTTCTTACCATACTCAGACCCACTCCCGTCGTATATAATGGCTCCAAATGGAATTTCGTTGGCAGTGTATATTTCTTGTAGCACGTGATTATCTCCTTGCCCCACCAAGTCTGATTGAAGATACAGAGTTTTTTTACCAGTTAGAATAATTACATTTGGTGATTTAATAAAATTATTAGCAAAGAAATATGTTGAATTTCTATCAAACCCCATAACCTCATGAATACGAGTTTCGCCGTCAAATATGAACCTCGGTTGAATACCGACATTGCCAGATACACTGAAAGTTAATTGCCGTCTTCAGGGTCCGTGTTTGTGTTGTTGCTCGTTATTGTGTATGTGTAATGGTTGGGGCTGTCCTCGGCCAGTTTATTTTTTAAATTGTTCATTGTGTAGTTTCCTTCAGGTATCGTAATTAAAGTCTAATATCCGTCTTCGCTAAGTGTAAAGGTATTATATGGTGAGGCCACCAAATAATATGACTTCGGAATGTAAATGTGTAATATTTTGCAGTGTGTGGGATTGTCTAGCCCCTTCATATTGACTTCGTGTGTAAAGTCGCTGTCCGTGCCAGTTATCCTATTTTTACTATTTATGTAGTAAATACTACTTGACCTACCCCCTTTGTAATCCGTTGATATTTTAGAATTGCGATTCGTGCTGTCGCACTCTCTCTTATAAAAAATTCGCTCGCGAATTTTGCTATAACACTTCGTTTATATTCTAAAACATCGTTTTTTCTTTTTCAAAAAAATTAATGCTTATTATAATCTTTGAAAGTGCGTAGCCCCCGATGTTTGTTGAAGACGTAGTCTGAAACAAATATCAAATAAAGGTGTCAAATCCATACCCATTCTGTGCTTTTAATTTTTCCGCTTCTTCTTCTTTTAAGTCTGTATATCCGCTAGCAAACTTAAACCGGTTGCCTTTCGCCCGCTCCATTAAAAACCTCATACTATGCCAACCGCACGTGTCTGAGGTGTTTGATTGTTGTTTTACTTGATTAACCTTCATTAACAAATAACTATAGGGGTGGCTTTTATCTATTAGCCGTTTCATTTGTTGTTGAAAGTCTTCTGTTGGCTCGTAAAGTGCTAAGGGGTCATAGACTTCAACACTTCTGTCTTTATCTAGACTTATCCATACGGCGATCCAATCAGACTCCGCTTGTTTGTGATTGTCCAAATTCATAATAAATTCATATCGCTTTGCTTCCGGGCTTCAACTTGTAGATTTCATCACTGGCTATCGCTCCTAGATACCATCCATATTTTTTCATTATTTCATCTATTTCATTAGTTATTAAACCGCGCCCCTCTCCTTGTAAGGGGACTTGCTCTGGCTGTGGCTCTGGTTGCTCTGGCTCAGGCTGTGGTTGCTGTGGCTCCTCTGGATGTGGTTGCTGTGGCTCCTCTGGCTGTGTTTGCTGTTGGTCGGGCTGTTGCTCTGGCTCTGGCTGTGGCTCTAATGGCGGGGTAATGGTAAAGGGTGGCAACCCCTCGTCAATATTTAAATCTGTTGAAACTTGTTTATCTAAATTTGGATCGGAAATCATTTTGTTCTTTAGAGTATTTACAAAATCATGTTTGTTCATTGTGTGTTTCCAATCCTTTCGTTCTAAGTATTTTTTTATTTTCGCTATTAAAAAAACTTTTGCTATCATTTCCTCTAGTGTAAGGTGTAATTTCCTACCTGCCCCTCCTTGGCTCCCCCATATACTCATCATACTTAGCATAATCTGCCATTTTCTTTTTTATTTGTTTCTCATCGGTTCCTACATTAATATTAAACTTTCTAACCATTTCTATAATCCATTTGCTATTTTCTCTATGTTTCAATTTTGTATGCCCGTCCATTTCAAGTTTCTTTTTTAAGGCTCGTGATTTTTTATTTCTGGTAAATACTTTTTTGATAAGGCTTCATTCATTTTTTGCTTAATTGTAAATTTTTAACATCATTTTCCGTTGCTTCACCCTTTTTTCTGCTTGTGCTAGTGCTTTCTTCATATCAGTCAGTTTTACATTTTTCTGTTGCAATAATCTAATTTATCATACTATTAGTCATTTTTTTAATCTCTTTGTCAGTAAAATAAGCAGATTTCAAAAGCTTTATGTTTTCATCTAGTTCAGGGTCTCTGCAGGAGGGGCTTTTGGTAGTGTTGACACTGGTGTAGGTGGTTGATTATTCACATATGGTTGTGCTTGTATAAACTGCGGTTGATATTGCGGATGTGGTAATAGTAATAATTTTTGTTTTCTATCGTGTTCAAACTTTACATCTTTTATAAGTTTTTGCTTCTTCTTTATTTCTCTTTTCATTTCGTCTTGTCTTTCCTTTATTTCGGCATCCTCCTTCCTCTCTCTTCTTTTCTTTTCTTCTTCTTTCTCTTCAATGTCTTTCATTTCTTTTATTTCCAACCTTTTCTTTTCTTCTTCCATCTCATACCTTTTCTTTTTTCCTTTTCTTCCTCGTCATGTATTAACTCATATTTCTTTTGTAAGTTGCTTTGTATCTGGTTTCTGTTCTCGTGTTCAAGACGATTGAAATCAGATTTGATTTTTTTTCTCTTGGTTTGCGACTAACCCTTTGCGACTTCGGTTTACCAATATACATTATTTGAACTGGTTGATAATTTCTTACCATACTCTGACCCACTTCCGTCGTATATAACGGCTCCAAATGGAATTTCGTTGGCAGTGTATATTTCTTGTAGCACATGATTATCACCTTCCCCCACTAAGTCCGATTGAAGGTATAAAGTCTTTTCACCAGTTAGAATAATTACGTTCGGCGATTTAACAAAATCAGTAGCGAAGAAATATGTTGAATTTCTATCAAACCCCATTACCTCGTGAATACGGGTATCACTATCAAATATAAATCGCGGTTGAATTCCTTTATTCTCTGAAACACTGAATGTTAATTTACCATCCTCTGGTTCTATGTTTGTATTGTTGCTTGAGACAACATAAGAAAAATTATTTGGGCTGTCTGCGGTTAGCACCTCCGACAACTTATTTTTTAGATTGTTCATTGTGTAGTTTCCCTCAGGTATCGTAATTAAAGCCTCATACCCGTCTTCGCTAAAACTAAACATTCGACAATCTTGGGGGTATCCCTTTTTCCGAAATTTTCCATGAAGTATATGGACTTTTTTGAAAACGTGTGGAAATGAAAGGAAATCAATTCACTGATTGCAGAACATATAAAAATAATATTAAAACATGTTTTTATTAATTGTAATACACTTTAACTTCATCTTCAGAGGTGGGCAGGAACCGGTCCGACACGGTAATCTTTCTCCTTTTTCATAGTCCCGGCTACTATGAATCTATGATGATAACAATGCCCAACATGCAGAATTTGCTTTTAAGTTTGTTTATCTTTGTTTACATTAAGCATTTTACTTTATTATGATAATAAACATTGCTTTTACCTACAATAAATTCCCCCCGGGGGGGGGGGAGGGGGGAGGGGGGAACGGGGGAGGAAGAGAAGTGCGATGTCGCCACGCAAAATACATAGATTCTACAACAAAATTTCTTTAATTACTAAAAAAAATAATAAATCTAACTCCGTAATATCATACTAACTAAATTAGAAGTTTGTTTAACTCTTGCACGCGACAAACGTTCTTAATCACGCTTTCGACCATAACAAACCTGCCAGTGCAAAAAATTACGATTAATACTACACTACTACAAAGAAAAAAAACACAAAACAAATTCAAACATCTTTCAGATGAAGGAGAAAAGTGAAAGCTATGCAAACTACCTGGTGCGTGCATTTGAAGTTAGCGCCGAGTCAGCGCAAGCGATGCTAAAACAAACTCCCATGCGTTAGGTGAGCTGGGAGCGGTGAGACCGGTGCCGCGTTGGGGGGTGGAAGGTGAGTTACCAGCAGACAGAGCGCCAGCTGCCATCCGCGCGATGAGATCCTCCAGCAAGCTTTCTCTCTCGCTCTTACTATTTTTGTTGTTGTTGTTGTTGTTGTTGCTGTTGTTGTTGCTGATGTTGTTGTTGTTGTTATCATTATCATCATAGTTTTTCTTGTTCTTGTTATTCTTCTTCATCTTCTTCTTCACTCTCTCGTTCTCTTCTTCTGAGCTTTCCTCCTCCTCCTCCTCCTCCTCCTCCTTCTCCTTCTTCGAATTCTTCCTCTTTCTTCTCTCCTCTTCCCGTCTTGCGCCTCTTTTTCCTTCCGATCTTGCGCTTCTTTTTTCTTCCTTTCCTCCTCTCTCAACTTTCTTTCTTCTGCTAGCATTTCCTTAATGGATGCGGCTTGTTCTGACATTGCCTTGTTCACAAGATCCTGAACGACTTCTTTCGACACGCCGGCGGACGAACTACCCTGAATACAATACCGGTCGCCGTTGTTTTGAAAGAAGTCGTTCATTTCTTGCGAACAAGGCAGTGGCAGAACAAACCAACAGCAACGACAACAACAACAACAAAGAATAATAATAATAATAATAATAATAATAATAATAATAATAATAATAATAGTATATCTCCTGCCAATTGCTGAGACAAAAGGCCATGTGCATCCAGTCCTCCATTCCATAAGGAAAGTCTCCACACCAATCGGTGGAATAAAGGAAGTGACTGCATAGAACATCACTCTAGGAGCTTTATACCAATCAGCCCATGGAAAGGGACCGATGGCCTATGTACTCCCTAAATAATAATAATAATAATAATAATAATAATAATAATAATAATAATAATAATAATAATAATAATAAAGTTTGAAAAAAAAATGTCAGCGCTTCCCGTTAGAGAGATTATACTCGGAAAAAAAAAAGACAGGGAAAGGCTCACTGATAGAATGCCACACACACTAGCTAGCCATACTAAAGCTAGTAGCTATACTCCCCTCTCTAAACTATATGCTGCGGCGCCCAAAGAGACCTTTTGACCCCCCCCCCCCCCGGGGGCCCCCCCCCTCACAAAAAAAAAGAAAAAGAAGAAGAAGGAGTAGGAAAGATTATACCTCCAACGACATGTCCACTTCATCAGCGTCGACCGCGGGCTTTTTGGACTTCGGCTTGCCTAGTCACGTCAGAAATTAGAAACACTGAAAAAAAAGCACACAAAAAAAGATGAAATTTGCTAGTACCTGGCTTTTTCTTGCTGGACCCCTTAGGCATAGGAGGCTCAGGGGTCTCTTCTTCTTCAGGGACGTCTGGAACGTCTGGAACATCGTCGACGTCGATGGATTCTGCACAAAGAACCAAACAATATTACATACATCCTTCATTTTTCATTACATACAATGTTGCTACCGAATCTCAGTTTTTTTGGCCTGCCCGAAGAGCGAGGCTCAGTCGGGCCCTTTTTTTGATTCTTCTTCTAACGTTTCAGGCGAGCATGCAGTAAATATGCAAAATAAAGAAAAGGAAGATGCCAAAAAAAAACAAAAACAAAAACAAAAAAAAAAAACAAAAAAAAAAAAAAAAAAAGATGGAGCTGGTGGAGAAAAAGAATAATAACATGTATATGAAGAAGAAAAAGAAAAATGGAAGAAGAAGAGGAAGAAGAAGAAGAAGAAGAAGAAGAAGAAGAAGAAATGACCTTGTTTGCTTCGTACAGAAGCAAAAGCTCCCGCTTCCGCCAGTTGCAAATCATAGGCGGGTTCGTGGGGTTACCGACGTAGAGGAGCCACGCGGGCTTCACCTGCTTCTCGAAGTCCATCGGCGACGGATCAAGCATGCAAGAGTGTTTAAGGTTAAAACCAAAAAAACCCATGAGCTGATATTGGATTTCGTCAGCCTTGCCATCGCCGTCAGTGTCGACCTCGCGCGCAGCAAAAATGAAGCGCTTCGATCCTGCAACATCCAAGTATAAAAAATATGTGCAGCTTGTGAATTTTGAAAAACATACAGTACCTCGATTGACTTGCGCAGGAGTCTTCTTGCGCCAACCAATGGGAAAGACAATGAAGAGCCTGCAAATAAAAAATAAACAATCAGTTTATAAAAATCTTTCATACTTATAGGGAAAAAGACCCGGGAGCACAAGGTGAAGTTTCACCCTCACATGTCTCCACTTGCGTGGACGCCTTCAGTTCGAAATTGTTGTACTTTGTAAGTGCAACGTCGAGCGCGAGCGCCCCCTCCCGATGTTTGTTGTCCTCGGATGTGAACTTAAAGAGCAAGCTAATTAAAGCAGCAGCAAAAGAGGAATAATAATAATAATAATAAAAAGCTATCGCGGTGCCACATAATAATAATATAATAATAATAATAATAATAATAATAATAATAATAATAATAATAATAATAATAATAATAATAATAATAATAATAATAATAATAATAATAAAATAATAATAATAATAATAATAATAATAATAATAATAATAATAATAATAATAATAATAATAATAATAATAATAATAAAAACAGTATGAAATTAAAAAAAAATGACAGCGCTTCCCGTTAGAGGGATTATACTCGAAAAAAAAAGACAGGGAAAGGCTCACTGATAGAAGGCCACACACACTAGCTAACTATACTAAAGCTAGTAACTAACTCCTTTCTGTAAACTATGCTACAGTATCCAGTAATAATAATAATAATAATAATAATAATAATAATAATAATAATAATAATAATGATAATAATAATAATAATAATAATAATAATAATAATAATAATAATAATAATAATAATAATAATAATAATAATAATAATAATAATAATAATAATAATAATAATAATAGTGCTTCTCTGTCAATGGCTGATGCATTTCTGCACATGCGCCTCCATCGTCTCACCCGTGAGGGGAGTACGAAGAATTGACGATAAGCTCTAATGACACCCCCGCAAGGGCAGTTCCAACACCTCCAGACGGGCCGGTATGTTCAATGAAAATACTGGTCCAGAAATAGACCGGTATGTTCAATGAAAATACTGGTGGCACCGACGGGAATCGAACTGGCGACAGGGCCCAGATGGTAGAACTTGACCACTGGGCTATCACGGTGTCCATAATAATAATAATAATAATAATAATAATAATAATAATAATAACAATAATAATAATAATACCAGTCTTGATAATCTAATCCGGATAGGAATGTGAAAATTCCTTTGTGGGCCCACACGCGAACCTTCCCCGAATCCAGAGGGGGAAACCCACTCAGCTGGTCATCCTCCTCTTCCTTCTTCTTCCTCTCCTCCTCCTCCATCTTCTTCCTCTCTTCCTCCTCCTTCTTCCTCTCCTCTTCCTCCTTCTTCTTCCTCTCCTCCTCCTCCTCCTTCTTCTTCTTCCTCTCCTCCTCCTCCTTCTTCTTCTTCTCCTCCTCCTTCTTCTTCTTCTCCTCCTCCTCCTTCTTCTTCTTCTCCTCCTCCTCCTTCTTCTTCTTCTCCTCCTCCTCCTTCTTCTTCTTCTTCTTCTCCTCCTCCTTCTCCTCCTCCTCCTTCTTCTTCTTCTTCTCCTCCTCCTTCTTCTCCTTCTCCTCCTCCTCCTTCTTCTTCTTCTTCTTCTCCTCCTCCTCCTCCTCCTTCTCCCTCTTCTTCTTCTTCTTCTTCTCCTCCTCCTTCTTCTTCTTCTTCTGCTCCTCCTCCTTCTTCTTCTTCTTCTCCTCCTCCTCCTTCTTCTTCTTCTTCTCCTCCTCCTCCTCCTTCTTCTTCTTCTCCTCCTCCTTCTTCTCCTTTTCATCCTTCTTCTTCTTCTTCTCCTCCTTCTTCTTCTTCTCCTCCTCCTTCTTCTTCTCCTTCTCCTTCTCCTTCCCTTTGTCCTTCTTTTTTTGCTTCTCCTTCTTCTCCTTCTCCTTCTCCTTCTCCTGTCTCTTCTGCCTTTTTGCGGGAGGAGCTTCTCCCAATCCGTCGTCCCAGGGCACAGGCTTATTCTTGAGCAGGATCCCTACGATGCATGCATTATAAATACATACATACATACATAATACCTTGTGCATTCCAGGTGTAGCTGAAGCCGCTGACCAACTCCTCCAAATCGCCTTTGCCCTGCATGTTGCACATTAAATAAATAAGTAAGTAAGTAAGTGAGCAAGCATATACCAGATCATGCTTGCAAAAGACGGCGTGGGGAATCTCCACACAATCAAAGGGCAGCACGTCTGCAGACCCGTTGATTTTAAGGAACAATTCCCCACGCGAATTTTTGAGAATGGCTTGCAGAGTCTTGGCAATGTGCTTCGTAGACATGCCAGAGTCAGAAAGTGATCCTACACGTTGACAAACGAGCAAAATGAGTTGAATTCCAAAGACATAACTACCAGTCAGCGCCTTCAACCTTAAAATTTTTCTCGGGCCGGTCTGAAATTTGAACGTGTGGAAAAAGGGTCGTGTTATTATCAAACTTTTGTGCAGAGATTTTATTAAGAGCATGACATTTCGAGAAGATGTAACAGCATTCCCGCTCTTTCCCCAGCTCAGAATGAGCGGGAATGCTATTCTTTTTTTCTGTACACAACAATCTGTGGAAAAAACTCTGCACAAAAGTTTGTGAAAAGCGACCGGCATGATTTTGCATTTCCTTCCTACGTACTCTCAACTCATGTCATCCCTTGCATGTTTCTGCTATAACGTGTTTGTTGAAGCTATAAATGTCATTTCCTAACATTGCACGACCCAGCTTAATCTATTTTTCATAAACCAGCAATTCGATGAAACTCGTTTTTGGATTGCTGTTTTGCAAACTTTTGTGCAGAGATTTTATTGAGAACATGACATTTCGAGAAAATGTAACAGCATTCCCGCTCTTTTCCCAGCTCAGAATGAGCGGGAATGCTATTCTTTTTTTCTGTACACAACAATCTGTGGAAAAAACTCTGCACAAAAGTTTGTGAAAACCGACCGGCATGATTTTGCATTTCCTTCCTACGTACTCTCAACTCATGTCATCCCTTGCATGTTTCTGCTATAACGTGTTTGTTGAAGCTATAAATGTCATTTCCTAACATTGCACGACCCAGCTTAATCTATTTTTCACAAACCAGCAATTCGATGAAACTCGTTTTCGGACTGCTGTTTTGCAAACTTTTGTGCAGAGATTTTATTAAGAGCATGACATTACGAGAAGATGTAACAGCATTCCCGCTCTTTTCCCAGCTCAGAATGAGCGGGAATGCTATTCTTTTCTTCTGTACACAACAATCTATGGAAAAAACTCTGCACAAAAGTTTGTGAAAACCGACCGGCATGATTTTGCATTTCCTTCCTAGTACGTACTCTCAACTCATGTCATCCCTTGCATGTTTCTGCTGCAACGTGTTTGTTGAAGCTATAAATGTCATTTCCTAACATTGCACAACCCAGCTTAATCTATTTTTCACAAACCAGCAATTCGATGAAACTCGTTTTTGGATTGCTGTTTTGCAAACTTTTGTGCAGAGATTTTATTGAGAGCATGACATTTCGAGAAGATGTAACAGCATTCCCGCTCTTTTCCCAGCTCAGAATGAGCGGGAATGCTATTCTTTTCTTCTGTACACAACAATCTGTGGAAAAAACTCTGCACAAAAGTTTGTGAAACTGACCGGCATGATTTTGCATTTCCTCTTCAATATATTATTATTATTATTATTATTATTATTATTATTATTATTATTATTATTATTATTATTATTATTATTATTGTTGCTTGGAGCTGCCTTGCGGGGGTGTCAGTAGAGCCTATCGTCAAATCTTCGTACTCCCCTCACGGGTGAGACGATGGAGGCACATGTGCAGAAATGCATTCGCCATTGACTGAGAAGCACTATTATTATTATTATTATTATTATTATTATTATTATTATTATTATTATTATTATTATTATTATTATTATTATTATTATTATTATTATTATTATTATTATTATTATTGAGTCTTTGGAGCGGAGCCGCGTCACCGAACGGCCCCGTGCTACCAATGGAGGCACATGTCCGACAGGATCAAAGGCCAATTGACTGATAAATCTATTATTATTATTATTATTGTTATTATTGTTATTATTATTATTATTATTATTATTATTATTATTATTATTATTATTATTATTATATAGCATAGTTTAAAGAGGGGAGTATAGATACTAGCTTTAGTATAACTAGCTAGTGTGTGTGGCCTTCTATCAGTGAGCCTTTCTCTGTCCTTTTTTTTTTTTTAGTGATTCCCTCTAACGGGAAGCGCTGCCATTTTTTTCATGTGTATTTCAAACTTTAGGTATGCCATGCTGAGGGCTAGCAAGGCGCCGATATATGTGGCACACCGTGGTGGTGGCTACGGAGTCTTTGCTGATAAATACCTTCCTCCTTCTTTTCAGCTTGGGCTCCTCGAACCAGGAGGAAAGTCTTTGCGTGCTGCAGATCATGCTGCATTTTCTGATCATTTCACTATGAAAATTGGGAGTTCCCTGCAAACAGGGATGCATCCAATTAAATTCATTAACGAATCGAGCAGGAATGCAATGCATCTCATCAACTCTTCATCGCAAGGGTTCAACAAGCTCGACGATGACACTTGCCGACCGAACGTGAAGGTAAATTATGTTAGTTGTTACATACATCCATGCAATGTAAGTTTTTGTTACGTGTGTTGTATTTTTTCTATAAATATTGTTGTAAATAATGTCAGGTCAGCAAGGGTACTCCTATTGTGACTGTCACCACCGCAATATCGAAAGATCAAGAGATTTTGCTCAGCTATGCACCTAATCCAGACCTAGAGATAGCTACGCTGCCAAGCGATGCACATCCGGTCTGGTTGAAAGAGGCTGCCAAGGAAGGAGCTAAAATCCCAGTTTTCCTGTTCGAGACTGACATTGGTCATGTATGTTTCATCGTTCCTGAGAAAGAACATCCGCTTCCACTTAAGTCAATTTCCTTGCTTCATGAAGCAAAGGTTGAACTTTTAGCGTCGGTCAGCAGTATTAGTTCTGATGGAAAGCAACCGCTCTCCAGGTCATCATCTATTCCGCCGGAAAAAAAGAGGAAGCTTCTCGACAGCGTGTCCTCAATTTCAGATAGTCGCCGCACGCTTCTGCCCAGGGAAAGCTCGGACATTACAGTCATCACAGAAAAATCAAGCTTGAGTGATGCACAGGTAAAAAATAAATAAATGAAAATTATTACTGAGAAGATTCTTTTTTACAGGCAGGTGTTCCTGACGTTGATGCTAACCTCGACAGCTGGAAACAGTCAGACAGTTCTACTGTCACTACAGGATATGATGTTAGTAGCTGCAGCAGCTCTAGACTATATCTTCCTACTGGCTCCATGGTAATTTTTTTTCTCTACCTGTCTATGTTCATGCTGGTTAATGTTCATAAGCGATCTTGTTTGCGTAGAACGTCGACGAAGAGTGTTCAGATACGGATTCAAACGGTGATGCTGCATCTATCAACCCTGGATTGCTTCCTCCTCTGGTCGGCGTGGACGATGCGGAATTATCCAACGAGCTTCGATTGAACTTCGACGAGCTTATGGAATCGAATGAGCTGTTGTATAACATCATGAGATTATCACCAATTCCTTACAGCAGACCACGTAAGAATCCAACGCGCCCCTACACGATGAAAAGTCGCACGAAAGGTGCAGTGAAGCTTCAGAGACCGTCTGCGCTCCAAAAACTGTTGGGGATTACCTTCGCCGACTTGGACAGGGAAGTTAAGTCTGTCTGCTGCAAAAAGTGGAAGTGTTATTCATTTATCGACACGCGTGATGTGCTTTACACGAGAGCGAAGAATGCGTCATCGTCTCTCAGTGAGCTTTATTCTTGGGCAGCTTCGCAGCTTGAATCGTTTCAAACAAAAACTGGATCGTTTCAGTATATGTATTAACGGAGGCTGTGTGCAAAGTAGCCTGGCAGCGTATCTACGGATCGGTGATAAAGTTTTGTCAAGAGCACACAAACTTCT
>WBZZ01005324.1:0-2500 GCA_019918135.1 Paulinella micropora
TCCCCATTTCCATGCCTCCAAGGGCTCACCCGGATTAGTGCCAGGCTCGTCCTCTTCTGCAAGCAACTCTTCAAGCTCAGTCACTTGGCTTCGTAAGGAAGGCAGTCCAGAACACATACCACATAAACACTCTGGAGGCCGCTTCTGGATCGACACACCTTTCAGGATGTTGAAATAAAAAGTGTTGTAGCTTCGAGGACGGTAGAGATTGTCATCGTTTGAATGAAGCGGATCATCTTCCATGTCTGATTCAGCCACCGCATGTTCATCAGAAGGATCAGGCATACCTAAATCAATACCACCTTCCGCCAAGTTCGCAGCACGCGCAATATCTTTGGAGCATTCAACCCCACGTTGTTCACACTTGTACTGCTTGACGCCTGTTGCATTGTGTGTCACATAAAGTTGCACGTTTCGTTCCCACTCATTACGAGGAGTAGCGCGCAGGAACTCTTCTTCTTTGTACTTGGGAAACAGCTGCGTGGCTACTACTAACAAAGAATCAAAACACGCACGGTAATCCTCAAAGTAAAAATCCACTGCCTGCTTCAACATCCAAGCTATTTCGCGAGTATCACCAGACCGGGAAGGATTTCTTTCCAACATCCATTTCCTCGTCGTGAGTTTCTCTTCATCAGGGATACGTTTCTTCTTATCACAGGGTTTTTGCTGCAAAGTCTCAAATAGAGATTTCCCGATACCAGGATTGACTGATCTTTCTAGGTATCTTCTCTTGCATTCATCCAGAGGGCTTAGAGAAACATCAAACATGCTGGCTGCTCGCAGTCGAGGGATGCACCTTGCTTTAACAAACAACAACAACAAAATATAAAACAAGAACAGCAACAGCAACAACAACAACAACAGCAATAACAGCAGCAGCAACAAAATACGTACCGTGCATATGTTGATCATGAACATACAGAACCAACACATATAACAGGAGTAGCGCGGCGCGGCAGCACATGTGCATATGTAGAACATTAACATTTTTACTCATAGCAAAAGACACTGCAACATACCTAGAACTCCAACAACTGTTTCAGTGAACGCGCTACCACGCATCTTCGCTAGCGTGATTGCGTTTTCTGATAGCTTCTTGTGTATTTCTACCTGCAGTAAGTCATAATTTAGATACCTTGATTGCATTAGCATGTCATAATTTAGATAGTAGGACGTTGACATCTTCTGCGCGTTCAAGAACTCGTTTCCATGTCTCGCTTCGCTGCAAGACATCCTCGATCGTCAGGGGAGCAGCTCCAGCCCTCTTCTTTTGAATATCATGATTGATCGATTCCAAGAAATCCTTGAAGAATTCAGCTGCTTGCTTTGCGCGCATCCTTAACGCTCGTTGCTCAAGGTCGGGAGCAGATGTTGACTGAATCACACAAACAGAAAGAGCAACATGCGAAGGTTTTCTACCTCCGGTAGGAGAAACAGTGGCAATGAGTTGTTGGATAAGTTGTTCATGCTGACGCACTTGTTGATTGAAAAAAGCTAAAGGACCGCCAACAGTATCAAAGACAGAAGTAACAGAAGTTGGCATAGCCACAGCAGTTACAGAAGAAGAAGAAGAAGAAGAAGAAGAAGAAGAAGAAGAAGAAGAAAAAAAAGAAGAAGAAGAAGGAGAAGAAGAAGAAGAAGAAGGAAGAAGAAGAAGAAGAAGAAGAAGAAGAGGAAGAAGAGGAAGAAGAAGCAGAGAAGGAGGAGGAGAAGAGGGAGAGGAAGAAAGAGAAAAAGAACTGAAAGTTTTCTGTCGCTTGCTCACGTCTTCAGAATGCTTGTGCAAGATAGAGTGGAAGAAGAAGAAGAAGAAGAAGAAGAAGAAGAGGAAGAAGAAGAAGAAGAAGAAGAAGAAGAAGAAGAAAGAAGAAGAAGAAGAAGAAGAAGCAGAAGAAGCAGAAGAAGAATGATTCTGTCGCGTGCTCACACGTGCACCATCAACTGAGCGCTTGTGCGTCCGGATCCGAGCTAGAGAAGAAAAAGAAGAAGAAGAAGAAGAAGAAGAGGAAGAGAAGAAGAAGAGAAGAAGAAGAAGAAGAAGAAGAAGAAGAAGAAGAAGAAGAAGAAGAAGAAGAAGAAGAAGAAGAAGAAGAAGAAGAAGAAGATGAAGAAGACGAAGAACGTTTTGGGGTAGAAGATGAAGGCAGACTCTGTTTGTGTCTATTCAATCTAAGAAACTCCTCGAAGCTTACATAGTCATCCATCTACAATCTGCCTTCTAAAACATAGATAGATAGATAGATAGATAGATAGATAGATAGATAGATAGATAGATAGATATAGATAGAGAGATAGATATCGATAGACAGAAAGATAGATAGATAAATAGATAAATAGATAGATAGATAGATAGATAGATAGATAGATAGATAGATAGATAGATAGATAGATAGATTAGATAGATTAGATAGATAGATAGACAGATAGCGCATAGATAGATAGATATCTATCTAATGACTCTATCTGTATATCTAGATAGATAGATAGATAGATAGAT
>WBZZ01005324.1:10000-40000 GCA_019918135.1 Paulinella micropora
ATTGATACCCTAACTTCATGATATTAAATTAGGGCATTAATCAAAATATGTCACTTACGACTCATGATTCACACAAACGATGGCGCCCGATGTAATATATATATATGCTGTATATATACGTATGCGCATATATATATCTATCTATCTATCTATCTATCTATCTATCTATCTATCTATCTATCTATCTATCTATCTATCTATCTAATGACTCTATCTGTATATCTATCTATCTATCTATCTATCTATCTATCTATCTATCTATCTATCTAGATATACAATAATCATATAATATCTATCTATCTATGCGCTATCTGTCTATCTATCTATCTAATCTATCTAATCTATCTATCTATCTATCTATCTATCTATCTATCTATCTATCTATCTATCTATCTATTTATCTATTTATCTATCTATCTTTCTGTCTATCGATATCTATCTCTCTATCTATATCTATCTATCTATCTATCTATCTATCTATCTATCTATCTATCTATCTATGTTTTAGAAGGCAGATTGTAGATGGATGACTATGTAAGCTTCGAGGAGTTTCTTAGATTGAATAGACACAAACAGAGTCTGCCTTCATCTTCTACCCCAAAACGTTCTTCGTCTTCTTCATCTTCATCTTCTTCTTCTTCTTCTTCTTCTTCTTCTTCTTCTTCTTCTTCTTCTTCTTCTTCTTCTTCTTCTTCTTCTCTTCTTCTTCTTCTTCTTCTTCTTCTTCCTCTTCTTCTTCTTCTTCTTCTTCTTTTTCTTCTCTAGCTCGGATCCGGACGCACAAGCGCTCAGTTGATGGTGCACGTGAGAGCACGCGACAGAATCATTCTTCTTCTGCTTCTTCTTCTTCTTCTTCTTCTTCTTCTTCTTCTTCTTCTTCTTCTTCTTCTTCTTCTTCTTCTTCTTCTTCTTCTTCTTCTTCTTCTTCTTCTTCTTCTTCCACTCTATCTTGCACAAGCATTCTGAAGACGTGAGCAAGCGACAGAAAACTTTCAGTTCTTTTTCTCTTTCTTCCTCTCCCTCTTCTCCTCCTCCTTCTCTGCTTCTTCTTCCTCTTCTTCCTCTTCTTCTTCTTCTTCTTCTTCTTCTTCTTCTTCTTCTTCTTCTTCTTCTCCTTCTTCTTCTCCTTCTTCTTCTTCTTCTTCTTCTTCTTCTTCTTCTTCTTCTTCTTCTTCTTCTGTAACTGCTGTGGCTATGCCAACTTCTGTTACTTCTGTCTTTGATACTGTTGGCGGTCCTTTAGCTTTTTTCAATCAACAAGTGCGTCAGCATGAACAACTTATCCAACAACTCATTGCCACTGTTTCTCCTACCGGAGGTAGAAAACCTTCGCATGTTGCTCTTTCTGTTTGTGTGATTCAGTCAACATCTGCTCCCGACCTTGAGCAACGAGCGTTAAGGATGCGCGCAAAGCAAGCAGCTGAATTCTTCAAGGATTTCTTGGAATCGATCAATCATGATATTCAAAAGAAGAGGGCTGGAGCTGCTCCCCTGACGATCGAGGATGTCTTGCAGCGAAGCGAGACATGGAAACGAGTTCTTGAACGCGCAGAAGATGTCAACGTCCTACTATCTAAATTATGACATGCTAATGCAATCAAGGTATCTAAATTATGACTTACTGCAGGTAGAAATACACAAGAAGCTATCAGAAAACGCAATCACGCTAGCGAAGATGCGTGGTAGCGCGTTCACTGAAACAGTTGTTGGAGTTCTAGGTATGTTGCAGTGTCTTTTGCTATGAGTAAAAATGTTAATGTTCTACATATGCACATGTGCTGCCGCGCCGCGCTACTCCTGTTATATGTGTTGGTTCTGTATGTTCATGATCAACATATGCACGGTACGTATTTTGTTGCTGCTGCTGTTATTGCTGTTGTTGTTGTTGTTGCTGTTGCTGTTCTTGTTTTATATTTTGTTGTTGTTGTTTGTTAAAGCAAGGTGCATCCCTCGACTGCGAGCAGCCAGCATGTTTGATGTTTCTCTAAGCCCTCTGGATGAATGCAAGAGAAGATACCTAGAAAGATCAGTCAATCCTGGTATCGGGAAATCTCTATTTGAGACTTTGCAGCAAAAACCCTGTGATAAGAAGAAACGTATCCCTGATGAAGAGAAACTCACGACGAGGAAATGGATGTTGGAAAGAAATCCTTCCCGGTCTGGTGATACTCGCGAAATAGCTTGGATGTTGAAGCAGGCAGTGGATTTTTACTTTGAGGATTACCGTGCGTGTTTTGATTCTTTGTTAGTAGTAGCCACGCAGCTGTTTCCCAAGTACAAAGAAGAAGAGTTCCTGCGCGCTACTCCTCGTAATGAGTGGGAACGAAACGTGCAACTTTATGTGACACACAATGCAACAGGCGTCAAGCAGTACAAGTGTGAACAACGTGGGGTTGAATGCTCCAAAGATATTGCGCGTGCTGCGAACTTGGCGGAAGGTGGTATTGATTTAGGTATGCCTGATCCTTCTGATGAACATGCGGTGGCTGAATCAGACATGGAAGATGATCCGCTTCATTCAAACGATGACAATCTCTACCGTCCTCGAAGCTACAACACTTTTTATTTTAACATCCTGAAAGGTGTGTCGATCCAGAAGCGGCCTCCAGCGTGTTTATGTGGTATGTGTTCTGGACTGCCTTCCTTACGAAGCCAAGTGACTGAGCTTGAAGAGTTGCTTGCAGAAGAGGACGAGCCTGGCACTAATCCGGGTGAGCCCTTGGAGGCATGGAAATGGGGACACTACAAGAGCCGTGCAAATTGTGTGAAAGAATTGAAGTCACTGAAGGCAAAACTTCGATCACGTGACCAGCATGTGAAGTGGAATGTGTCGCAGCGGCCAGAATCGAAGAGGCGGGAGCAGCACCTGGCACCTCACGAAGCAATGTTGACGCTAGATTTTGGTAGTATTTACGATAGTGATGGTAAGCCAGTATCAATCTTTGGTGCAACACTAACCACTCGCATCCCCCCCGCTGAGCAACAAGTTTTATCCTTGCTTCACCAGTATGTGTGGATCATCTACACAAAGCCTAATCGTCCTAACACTGAGGCTAACAAGAACGCGAACACCGTCAGAATGTGTTTGCGTGAATTAGTAGATCCTACTAAAAACGCTCATGACACAGGAAAGAGCCTGCTACATCAACTATGTCCCAATGTGACACATCTCATTTTTCGAGGGGATACTTGCAATGGTTTCCGCGGGCTACCAGTTTGTTAGTACTACAGCACATTCTACAGCGACTTCGGACTGACGGTAGAGTAAGTTCCTTATTGTCCTCGACATGCGTACGGTCTCACAGACAGTGCTCTTGCACTTCTCAATACATTCTTTAACATGCTTAAGCGTGCTTCATTCTTAAGCGGTCCTAAAGCTTTTTATGAAGCCTTGAGACATGCGACCAGCCCAACTGAGGTCTCCGCACGGAGGCTACTCAAGCGAACGACCGTTCTGTTTCGGGAGTTCACGCCGTCTCTTTACATCGAGGTTCCCAAGATGTCTGACAGTATCAACTTGGGAAGTGACAAGCTGGGTGTGATGAAATCGGTTATTTCGATTTCAGCGTTCAAGAAGAGGACGGTCGGATTATTCATCCGATATGCATTATGAGGGTTCGTCAGTACGCCAACCTTGGCATGCATCCTGATGTGCAAAATCCAGCGATGGTCTGGGACATGCGCCCAGGCATGTCCAAGAAGAATTGTCAACCCTGCATCAACAGGGAGGGACTGCCAATTCAGCTTACTGTTTATGATTGCAAGACTTCGCGATGTAATTTTGTTCGTCAGCAACATGCAGGTATATGTATATTGCATCCATAAGAACTATATATATATATATATATATATATATATATATATATATATATATATGTTTGTTTCCTTAATGTGATTTTCGATTCAGTTACTCAGTATTAGTGTGACATATAATTTTCTTTCTGCTTTAGTAGCTGCTCTTCCTCGACCTCGGGCTGGGCAGCCTGCTGCAGGTGACAGGAGCCGCCGCCGCCGCTTGTCCACGAGCGACGAGGATGAGGAGGATGAGAATTCCTCATCTGAGGAGGCAGAGGAGGATACAAGAGAAAGAGCTTCAGGTCACAACCGCCAGCGCCAGCGCACTAGTACTGCAGCGCAGATTGAAGTAGAGAAGAAAAAAAAAGAAATGACACGAAGAGAAAGAAGAATGAAAGTGATTGCTTGCCCGGCGTTGTTGATAGGTGGCGGTGATTCGAATAATGTGCAGTCGGAGAATGCTCATGTTGATGATCAAGCTCATGGGCAGGTGAGTGAGCAGCAGCTGCAACAGCAAGCTCTGATCGACTGCGATCGCGAGGCAGGCGGTCACGAGACCGGTGCCAGCGAAGTTGGTTCGATTGATCCAGCTGCTGATCTTCCTGCTGTAGACACATTCATAGTGTTTGAGTGGATAGATTACAAAAATCAGAATAATCTTAAAAAACACAAAGCAAAAGAGGTGAAGAACTTTAGCTTAGGAAAGGTTACCCACGTGGAAGTAGACGACGATGATCCAGCTCTCGAGTCTACAATTCATGTGAACATATGGGGTCATCCACCTGGCTCCAGCCAATATACAGGTGAGTATTTACCCGCTTGGCTATGTGGTGACGCGGAGAATCCATGTATAACCCAAGCACTGAAGCTGAAGAATACAAACCATGGGAGAAACTTGTATTAGCATGCAACATCATTTCCCTTGATGTTTCTATGAAGTCATCTGGACAGGGTGATGAATCGCCTCTACTTATTCAGGAAAACGATCAAAAACAGATAAAACAAGATTTAATAACATACAATAACACTTGAAACTGCCTGCTTCAGGAAGCAATCTGCATCGCCTCAGCTTCCTTTCAGTGTCAAACCGCCTCAACGTGTAGATAACTATATTTTAATTTAAAATACTAATTTATGAGTTTTAGTACTATTTTAGATTAATTATTAAATAGAATATTCAATTCTGATTAATATTATTTCATAATATAATCATGATATTTACAATATTTGATTTATTCAATAATCAGTTACGTTGTAAATTATTAATATCGTAATAATGTTGTTTATTTGCTAGAACATATACTTAGTACAGGTTTGGTAGTTTGGTCGTGAAAACACAACTATTTTAAAATGACATGAGCTGGATCATCGTCGTCTACTTCCACGTGGGTAACCTTTCCTAAGCTAAAGTTCTTCACCTTTTTTGCTTTGCGTTTTTTAAGATTATTCTGATTTTCGTAATCTATCCACTCAAACACTATGAATGTGTCTACAGCAGGAAGATCAGCAGCTGGATCAATCGAACCAACTTCGCTGGCACCGGTCTCGTGACCGCCTGCCTCGCGATCGCAGTCGATCAGAGCTTGCTGTTGCAGCTGCTGCTCACTCACCTGCACATGAGCTTGATCATCAACATGAGCATTCTCCGACTGCGCATTATTCGAATCACCGCCACCTATCAACAACGCCGGGCAAGCAATCACTTTCATTCTTCTTTCTCTTCGTGTCATTTCTTTTTTTTTCTTCTCTACTTCAATCTGCGCTGCAGTACTAGTGCGCTGGCGCTGGCGGTTGTGACCTGAAGCTCTTTCTCTTGTATCCTCCTCTGCCTCCTCAGATGAGGAATTCTCATCCTCCTCATCCTCGTCGCTCGTGGACAAGCGGCGGCGGCGGCTCCTGTCACCTGCAGCAGGCTGCCCAGCCCGAGGTCGAGGAAGAGCAGCTACTAAAGCAGAAAGAAAATTATATGTCACACTAATACTGAGTAACTGAATCGAAAATCACATTAAGGAAACAAACATATATATATATATATATATATATATATATATATATATATATGTATATATAGTTCTTATGCATGCAATATACATATACCTGCATGTTGCTGACGAACAAAATTACATCGCGAAGTCTTGCAATCATAAACAGTAAGCTGAATTGGCAGTCCCTCCCTGTTGATGCAGGGTTGACAATTCTTCTTGGACATGCCTGGGCGCATGTCCCAGACCATCGCTGGATTTTGCACATCAGGATGCATGCCAAGGTTGGCGTACTGACGAACCCTCATAATGCCTATCGGATGAATAATCCGACCGTCCTCTTCTTGAACGCTGAAATCGAAATAACCGATTTCATCACACCCAGCTTGTCACTTCCCAAGTTGATACTGTCAGACATCTTGGGAACCTCGATGTAAAGAGACGGCGTGAACTCCCGAAACAGAACGGTCGTTCGCTTGAGTAGCCTCCGTGCGGAGACCTCAGTTGGGCTGGTCGCATGTCTCAAGGCTTCATAAAAAACTTTAGGACCGCTTAAGAATGAGACACGCTTAAGCCTGTTAAAGAATGTATTGAGAAGTGCAACACTGTCTGTGAGACCGTACGCATGTCGAGTACAATAAGGAATGTACTCTACCGTCAGTCCGAAGTCACTGTAGAATGTGCTATAGTACCAACAAACTGGTAGCCCGCGGAAACCATTGCCAGTATCCCCTCGAAAAATGAGATGTGTCACATTGGGACATAGTTGATGTAGCAGGCTCTTTCCTGTGTCATGAGCGTTTTTAGCATGATCTACTCATTCAAGCAAACACATTCTGACGGTGTTCGCGTTCTTGTTAGCCTCCGTGTTAGGACGATTAGGCTTTGTGTAGATGATCCACACATACTGGTGAAGCAAGGATGAAACTTGTTGCTCAGCGGGGGGGATGCGAGTGGTTAGTGTTGCACCAAAGATTGATACTGGCTTACCATCACTATCGTAAATACCACCAAAATCTAGCGTCAACATTGCTTCGTGAGGTGCCAGGTGCTGCTCCCGCCTCTTCGATTCTGGCCGCTGCGACACATTCCACTTCACATGCTGGTCACGTGATCGAAGTTTTGCATTCAGTGACTTCTATTCTTTCACACAATTTGCACTGCTCTTGTAGTGTCCCCATTTCCATGCCTCCAAGGGCTCACCCGGATTAGTGCCAGGCTCGTCCTCTTCTGCAAGCAACTCTTCAAGCTCAGTCACTTGGCTTCGTAAGGAAGGCAGTCCAGAACACATACCACATAAACACTCTGGAGGCCGCTTCTGGATCGACACACCTTTCAGGATGTTGAAATAAAAAGTGTTGTAGCTTCGAGGACGGTAGAGATTGTCATCGTTTGAATGAAGCGGATCATCTTCCATGTCTGATTCAGCCACCGCATGTTCATCAGAAGGATCAGGCATACCTGAATCAATACCACCTTCCGCCAAGTTCGCAGCACGCGCAATATCTTTGGAGCATTCAACCCCACGTTGTTCACACTTGTACTGCTTGACGCCTGTTGCATTGTGTGTCACATAAAGTTGCACGTTTCGTTCCCACTCATTACGAGGAGTAGCGCGCAGGAACTCTTCTTCTTTGTACTTGGGAAACAGCTGCGTGGCTACTACTAACAAAGAATCAAAACACGCACGGTAATCCTCAAAGTAAAAATCCACTGCATGCTTCAACATCCAAGCTATTTCGTGAGTATCACCAGACCGGGAAGGATTTCTTTCCAACATCCATTTCCTCGTCGTGAGTTTCTATTCATCAGGGATACGTTTCTTCTTATCACAGGGTTTTTGCTGCAAAGTCTCAAATAGAGATTTCCCGATACCAGGATTGACTGATCTTTCTAGGTATCTTCTCTTGCATTCATCCAGAGGGCTTAGAGAAACATCAAACATGCTGGCTGCTCGCAGTCGAGGGATGCACCTTGCTTTAACAAACAACAACAACAAAATATAAAACAAGAACAGCAACAGCAACAACAACAACAACAGCAATAACAGCAGCAGCAACAAAATACGTACCGTGCATATGTTGATCATGAACATACAGAACCAACACATATAACAGGAGTAGCGCGGCGCGGCAGCACATGTGCATATGTAGAAAATTAACATTTTTACTCATAGCAAAAGACACTGCAACATACCTAGAACTCCAACAACTGTTTCAGTGAACGCGCTACCACGCATCTTCGCTAGCGTGATTGCGTTTTCTGATAGCTTCTTGTGTATTTCTACCTGCAGTAAGTCATAATTTAGATACCTTGATTGCATTAGCATGTCATAATTTAGATAGTAGGACGTTGACATCTTCTGCGCGTTCAAGAACTCGTTTCCATGTCTCGCTTCGCTGCAAGACATCCTCGATCGTCAGGGGAGCAGCTCCAGCCCTCTTCTTTTGAATATCATGATTGATCGATTCCAAGAAATCCTTGAAGAATTCAGCTGCTTGCTTTGCGCGCATCCTTAACGCTCGTTGCTCAAGGTCGGGAGCAGATGTTGACTGAATCACACAAACAGAAAGAGCAACATGCGAAGGTTTTCTACCTCCGGTAGGAGAAACAGTGACAATGAGTTGTTGGATAAGTTGTTCATGCTGACGCACTTGTTGATTGAAAAAAGCTAAAAGACCGCCAACAGTATCAACGACAGAAGTAACAGAAGTTGGCACAGCCACAGCAGTTACAGAAGAAGAAGAAGAAGAAAAAGAAGGAGGAGAAGAAGAAGAAGAAGAAGAAGAAGAAGAAGAAGAAGGAGAAGGAGAAGGAGGAGGAGGAGGAGGGGAAGAAGAAGAAGAAGAAGAAGAAGAAGAAGAAGAAGAAGAAGAAGAAGAAGAAGAAGAAGAAGAAGAAGAAGAAGAAGAAGCAGAGAAGGAGCAGGAGAATAGAGGAAGAAAGAGAAAAAGAACTGAAAATTTTCTGTCGCTTGCTCACTTCTTCAGAATGCTTGAGCGTGCAAGATAGAGTGGAAGAAGAAGAAGAAGAAGAAGAGGAAGAAGAAGAAGAAGAAGAAGAAGAAGAAGAAGAAGAAGAAGAAGAAGAAGAAGAAGAAGAAGAAGAAGAATGATTCTGTCGCGTGCTCTCACGTGCACCATCAACTGAGCGCTTGTGTGTCCGGATCCGAGCTAGAGAAGAAAAAAAAGAAGAAGAAGAAGAAGAAGAAGAAGAAGAAGAAGAAGAAGAAGAAGAGGAAGAGGAGGAAGAAGAAGAAGAAGAAGAAGAAGAAGAAGAAGAAGAAGAAGAAGAAGAAGAAGAAGAAGAAGAAGAAGAAGAAGAAGAAGAAGAAGAAGAAGAAGAAGAAGAAGAAGATGATGATGAAGAAGACGAAGAATGTTTTGGGGTAGAAGATGAAGGCAGACTCTGTTTGTGTCTATTCAATCTAAGAAACTCTCGAAGCTCACATAGTCATCCATCTACAATCTGCCTTCTAAATAGATAGATAGATAGATAGATAGATAGATAGATAGATAGATAGATAGATATAGAGAGATAGATATCGATAGATAGATAGATAGATAGATAGATAGATAAATAGATAGATAGATAGATAGATAGATAGATAGATAGATTAGATAGATTAGATAGATAGATAGATAGATAGATAGATAGATAGATAGATAGATAGATAGATAGATAGATAGCGCATAGATAGATAGATAGATATACAGATAGAGTCATTAGATAGATAGATAGATAGATAGATAGATAGATAGATAGATAGATAGATAGATAGATAGATACTATATATGCGCATACGTATATATACAGGCATATATATATATATTACATCGGGCGCCATCGTTTGTGTGAATCATGAGTCGTAAGTGACATATTTTGATTAATGCCCTAATTTAATATCATGAAGTTAGGGTATCAATCGAAAAGTTTCACTCAAGATACAGGATTTACACAGACGATGGCGACCAATCTGCATGCATGTTGCATGATTATGATGAGCATCCTCAACTTTCGAATTAATGAAAACAGAGTAATTATGTAGTGTAATAAAACGGTAAACAACTTAGTTAGATATTATGTGTATAATATGTAACGTCTCAAAACACAACAGGTGATTTATCTCAATCGTAATGTGATGAATGCAAAGCAACCGTACCACTCGTTTGGAGTTCTTACACTGAGCATCATCATTTGCGTTGACACATAACTTTTATTTACATAACTTGATGAATGCCCTAAATTCATTATTTCATTATATGAATTTAGGGCATACATCGTGAAAGGACATGGAAACCCATCACACAGAGCAAAACATGAAGAGAGTTCTTCTCCTTCTTGATCGAAAGTGTTTTTGGAAAACGTCCGTATTTTACGTTGTAATTTTGCACAAATTGCAGACCATCAAAAGACAAATTCAAAACAGACGGAAGCGAAGTGTGATTTCTTGTGTTTATATCATACATACATACATACATACATACAATGAATATATTATGTGTGTTTTATTTGACACAAGCCAGTCTATTCTCCGGTCTATTCTCTCTCTCTCTCTCTCTCTCTCTCTCTCTCTCTCTCTTTGTCTTTGTCCCTCTCTCTCTCTCTCTCTCTCTCTCTCTCTCTCTCTCTCTCTCTCTCTCTCTCTCTCTCTCTCTCTCTCTCTCTCTCTCTCTCTTCTTCTTCGTTTTTATTGAGAGAACAATTTTTACAATCGGACTCAAGGATCGTCCACGTGAAAAGTATAGCTATTAAGTCATACCTTTATCTAAGGTGGAAACCTAGTTATTAAATCGAGCGTATTAATTGAAAGTATTAATATTAGGTCGCTTGGTATTAATCTTATTAATATTAATGTTTCTGTTTAGATATGTTGCGTAATATGTAGCTTAAGTATTCATGTTATTAATATTCATGTTTATGTTTGCATCTCTCTCTCTCTCTCTCTCTCTCTCTCTCTCTCTCTCTCTCTCTCTCTCTCTCTCTCTCCTCTCTCTCTCTCTCTCCTCTCCGAGAGAGAGTCTGCATATTATGTATTGAAAGTGACCTCTATTTTTCAATATCTCACCTCCATCTAGCTTAAGCTAAAGGGTACCCTTAAATCCAGCCATATTGTCATATTGTCATATTGTATGTGTGTGTATGTGTGGTGTGTGTGGTGTGTGTGGTGGTGTGTGTCAATGTTACACATATATATGTATGCATGTATGCATACATCATGTACAAGATGTGTGCATACATATGCATTTTACATAAATATGTATGCTGCATATACATACATACATACATACATACATACATACATACATACACAGTATTACACACACACATACACCACACACACACACCACACACATACATACATACATTACATACATACATACACATACATACACTCATACATACATACATACATATATGCATACATACAATGACATACATACATACATACATACATATGCACATACATACATACCATACATACATACACAGACATACATGCACATACACATACATAAATATGTACATACATACATACCATACATACATACACATACGTTATACATAAATATGTACATACATACATACCATACATACATACACATACGTTATGCATACATACATACATACATACATACATACATACAGACATATATACAGACATGCATACAGACATACATACAGACATACATACAGACATACATACAGACAGACATGCATACATACAGACAGTCATACAGAACATGCAGACATACATACATACACATACATACATACATACATACATATGTACATACATACATACCATACATACATTCATACACAGACATACATACACATACACATACATAAATATGTACATACATACATACCATACATACATACACATACGTTATACATAAATACATACATACATACATACATACATACAGACATACATACAGACATGCATACATACAGACATACAGACATACATACAGATAGACAGACATGCATACATACAAGTCATACAGAACATACAGACATACATACATACATGCATACTGTATGTATGTATGTATGTGTATGTGTGTATGTGTGGTGTGTGTTGTAATACTATGTATGTATGTATGTATATATGTATGTATGTATAATATATATATGTATGCATGTACGTATGTTATGTGCTTACGTACGACGGTATGTATGTATGTATGTTGTATGTATGTATGTATGTATGTATGTATGTGTGTATGTATGTATGTATGTATGTATGTGTGTGTGTGTGTGTGTAATACCATGATGTATGTGTGTATGTATGTAGTATGTAGTATGTATGTATGTATGTATGTATATTGTATGTATGTATATTGTATGACATTGTATGCAAGGCCATGCATGCATGTATGTATGTGTGTTTTGTGTTGTCTTTTGTTTATGTTTTTTGCCCCAGTGCCGTGACAACGATGTCACCACGCCCAATATACCTTCTTCCTCTCCAACGCCTACGACAGGACCGTCGAGTTGCCAATTAAGGAGGACCAGCTCCTTGCAACTTCTGAATCTCGCTCCTACTCTAGCCGTCTACCTGTCGAACCGATCCCTACGGCCAACCTATTTCCCACCACCCACGTCTCTTTTTACGAACTGTTTTTTAGCTATTGACAGTGCCATTTTTTCTGGTTCGTATTACCAATATTCTCTAACTAAAGTGCGAACAGCGCACATTCTCGCTATGAAGGGAGGACGGTGGGGAGTGCACAGCACGTAGCGCTTAAAAACACCCCTGGCTACACGTCACAAGTCACAGTGACATTGTAGTCCTGGCCAACCCTGAGCGAACGAGGAATAGGTACATTATAGGAGTGGATTTTTCCACATCCTAAGATCGCGATCGATCGTGTTCGAATTCCGCTGTATACGTAGTACTACTAGACAAGCTAGACAAAGCATACGATTACATTTCAATTCCGCTGTAGTAGACAAGGCATACAATTGCCTTTCAATCTCTGCTAAAGACATATGATTGTCTTTCTATGCAAGAAAGGGAGCGAGGGTGTCGTACGAATTCGAACGGTCCTTTGATCTTTCATGTATTTCGATTAAGCATTACTTGTTACTAAATAATGGCCGCCATCATAACTTACTCTATGTTCCGGTCTATCGGTTATGCTAGGCCGCAGTGGAGAGTACGGAGTCCCTTCTACGTTACGTTGATTAGGTACATACCCTGTCACAGTAGGCTCACGGACCTAATACTTATACGCCGGTTTGCTGAGAGACTCCGTTAGAAGCCACGATACAAATCGACACTTTTA
Source organism: Paulinella micropora (assembly GCA_019918135.1). NCBI lineage: Eukaryota > Cercozoa > Imbricatea > Euglyphida > Paulinellidae > Paulinella > Paulinella micropora. The sequence goes on from WBZZ01005324.1 coordinate 23,076, forward strand.
ATCCGCACGTAGATAGCAGAACTGACAAACTCAAAGGTAATAGTCAATGAAACTGAAATAAAGTCCGTACGACTGTAATTATTACCCAATTGTCAGTGTCCAATCCTGAATGCAAATATGGACCGTTACGTCCGTTACAATTATTTACTAGAACTATAAAGTAATTCTACTTTATGAATAAATTACTTACCAGTCACAAAGCAATTACTAAAAGTAAAAACGTAGTTATCCTACCAACGCTCCCCCTTACTTCTATGTCGATATTCTAAATTACAAATCAATACGTCTACGATTAATAACTATTACACATGCGATAATTGCATCCATTCTAATTAGTAAGGAAATGATGTTCTGTCACAAAACTTGTAAATCACTAACACTGTCAGTCCGCCGTTGCCGCCTCGTCGCCAAGTTGACATCTCGATCAAGTCGATTAAGGCTTCTTCATAGATCCTCCATTTTGGTTAAACTTATACGTAGCTAAATTACATTACTGACTCGCTGAGTCATATATAATTAGTAAATAATGCCATTCCGCCATAATAAAACTACTCGATGTACAGTCCCGATCCCTTAAGTCCTTTCACGCTCTCGTTGCAATGTGAACGATGGTGGTTCGATCGATCCACGCGCTTCACATTCACACTCGACTTTCACTTCGACTGGAACAACTCCAAAAGATACAGCTCAACTACCTGCGCAAAACACTTCCTGCACACTTCATAGAGAGAAAACTCGCAAAAGAACAACTTGAGTTGGCTTTGCGTAAATTTACGTATTTTGCGTGAGTTTGCAGACTTGAGATGTAAATTATAGATCAAGTGTTACTATAAATTTACTAACAAGATATTCGAATTGATCTTTAGGAACATGTTTGGTTAGTATGTCTGCAATTTGTTTCTTAGTTCCTACCTTTACAAACTTAATCTCATTGTCTCTCTGTGCATGATGAATGAAATGCAGTTCTAAGGGTACGTGTTTAGTACGTGGTCCTGACATTCCCCTCTCTGCTGCTAAGATAATCTGTGCATTATCTTCATAAAGCTCTATCTGCCCTTTCTGTGCTATACCTAACTCTTCCATGATGTGTCTGATAGCAATCCTTCCCGTATGCACTCTGCTGCTGCGAAAATTTCCGCTTCATTAGGACTTAGTGCAATTCTAGTCTGTAGTTTCGATAACCAAGCTACAGGGTCTCCACCCCAAAGCACTATATAACATGTACGTGACTTTCCGATTTTCTTACAGACCTTATGCGCAGCATCTTGCCATAAAGTAATCTTGAGGTACGTCCTTCCTTCTTGCGACGATTTAGGTCAGTGAAATGCAATACCGCGATATGAACTTTTCAGATATCTAAAGATCCTACCTAGTAAAGCATAGGCAAGTCCTGGATTTACTGTTTGCATCACGCTAGCTGCATTCAGTGCTTGATCTGCATCTGGACGTGTCATCTTAGTTAAACACAAAAGTTTACATACCAAACTAGGAATTAGATGCTTTCTAAGTGCGCTTGTCTCTGCCATGGGTTCGGGCTCATGTTCTGCACTAGGAGTACTAACTGGTCTGACATCGACATATCCTACATCCTTTAAAATCTGTTTCTGATACTTATTCTGATGCAATAAAATGCGTGACTGTCCTCCTTCCTGAACTATCTCTATCACTTTAAACTCCTTAGCCACTCCCAAACGCTTAAGAGGATAAAACTTTTCTAGTTTACTAGCGAAACTGTCATACGCTTGTTCGTTAAGAGCTGAGAAAATAAGATCATTTACATGGAAAATACCAATAATAGCATCTCTTATCTTTTTATCTTTTTCAACGAACATGCATAAATCAGAATCTAGTAACCTGAATCCTAATTTCTCTAACTTAGGGGCTAAAATCTCATACCATCTCCTACCAGCTTGGAGTACCAGTGTTTGCGAGCTTGACCTTGAGCTTGAGGGCGGCTGCGTGGTACTCGACTGTGACGCCGATGCCAGTCAGCAGCGCAGTGAGCGCGCTCGCCAGCGTCGTGCCTGTGTAGTTCTTAGGTTCCACTGTCACCGTCATCTCGACGCCGTTCACGTCCCTTAAATAAAGCTTGTTGTTACCACTGCCTATGTTGTAGATACTAATAGTGTTCGGGATCGTGGCCCGTACGTGCCGTGCAACGCCTCCGGAAAGCCTAGTCTGAAATCTGCCAGATTCCCGGGACCTTGCGTCCTGTCCCTGTCCTTTGAACGGACAAGGACGTTCATTTCGCTGATGTCTTTAAGAGAGCCTGGCATTCTTAGTTTTAAAAAGTATACGTATTGAAAATTAAAATAAAAAAATCACTTTATTGTGCGAAAGCAGCAAATGAAAGTCATTGCTATCGACCCCGGCCTCCGTAACTTGGGGATCGTCGTCATCGACCGTGACGACGAGAAGGGCCAGTATACGATCCTCTACGCCGAAGTCCTCGACATCGCGGAAAAAAGAGACTCTGACGCGTGCAAGGTCGCTTGCATGTACTAGCACCTCATCTTCGTGCCCCCGATCCACGACGCGGCGCTAGGCATCGTGGAAGACCAGAATTTTAGTTAGAAGTTCGGCATACCGGACAACATGCTCGTTCAGTTCTCGGCAGGGAGAGTCCTGCTAGCTATGGGCTGCAAGCAGCTCATTTTCCAGCCCTCTCTCTACAAGTTTAGTCATTTCGGCCTCAAGCCACCTAGAAAAAAGTACAAGGAGTTCTCAAAGAAGCTAGCGGCCGACCTACTCGACAGATACGTGCCACCAGCCGACAAAGAATTTAATGAAAATATTAAAAACAACGATCATCTGTCAGCCTCGGATGCCTTCTGCATGGCAATGTCTAGACTCTGTGCACCACAGGCGTCGAGGGTGTCGTCGTCGCAGGCGTCGCAGGCGCAGCAGGCGCCGTTACCGCAGCTGCGAATCCTTTCTCTGCCTTCCACATCTCGCCGATCTTGGCCATCCTTTCCTTGTGAGGAAGTGATTTGATTTCTGGAAGCTGCATCTTCTCGGAAAAGAACTTGTTGTACGTAGAAGGAGCCTTCTTCTTCTTTTCAACAGGTTGTTGCTTTTCGCAGGTGCAGTTGATTTGTCCGCACTCGCCGCAGTACTTGCTTGACATGGTTTTTCCTGATCAAAGATGTCTATTTTAGAAGATTTAGTTTTTTTCCTCGATTTTAAAACTACTACCTAGGCCGCGGCGGCATCGAGCCGGCCATCCACCAAGTGCAAGTAACGGAAATAGGCACTGTAGACGTAGATATCGTACAGGCCCGGATTGAAGCCGCGACGGCCGATCTGGGAGCTAGTGTAGATGTCACCGGTTGAACCACCACCGAAGAACACTTCCATATTTCTGTTCGGGCCGATCTCTCCCTTCTCCACGACCAGCGGTTGGTTGTGGAGTGTCAAGTACTCTACCACGAGCGCGTAGTTGGCAGCAACGATAGGCGGTTGGCATGTCATAGTCAACAAAGTCCACCCCGCAATTCCCGAGGCTACTCAGTAATTCATTTTGATTTTGGCTCTGTTTTTGAAATATGCTATATTTTTAGAAAGTAACTTTTTCATTAAATTGAGCCGTTTGTTTCATTATCACCTTTAATTTTACTTGAACAGTGATTTCGTTCCGACGGACCGGTGCAACTCTGACTTTCCTTTCCGTTTCCAGTACAACTTGGAGTGTGTTTAATGATTTCAGTTCCGGAAAATATGACATGAAAATCACCCGCTTGAGCTAAAACTGCAAGGCGTCACTGTTTTTCAATGGCTGAAACTGCTTTCACTACGTTTCAAGTTTTCACTGTTGTAGTATCCCGGTTAAAACAGAAAGTTTCATATGTAAGTTCTCCTGAGGGCGAGTGGTCGTTAACATAATAAACATAGATCCGTTGTACATTTCAAAACTATAAGTAAAAACATGTAATTTAATGAAAGAAGCATTGAAAAATAGTAAAAACTTACTTCAAACCAATCGATTTTCCGTCGCCCACTCTTTTTCCCAACTAATTTGCGCCACCTGACCAGGAAAAACCTGCCACCCTGCCACCGGTTGCTTGTCATGACCAAAAATCAGAATCAGTTTTCATATGTTCCCTGTATGCTCTTCAATAAATTTTTATGTAATATGTTTCTATGCATGCTTATAAGTAAATGTACAAAGTTTTTTTACAAAAAGGTAACCTTATGCCTGCAAACAAACCGGCCAAAATCAGCAAAAGTAGGGCATAAGGTCCTCACTCAGAAATTTTTACATTTAAATACAAGGCAGGCACAAGTACAGAAAGTGAAGGAAATCAAAGAGACTATTTAATAAAAGCATTTTGTACAGAAAGTGCAGAAAAAAAATTGAAAATCTTTAAAGATCTCACCCACGATTTTTTAGCCTGTCTGCAGCCCAGAACAGATCATCAACAGCAGGGTTACAAAGAAAGGAGCAGTAGTTGAACATATACAAAACAATGACAATGTGATTGTGAATAGATTCAGCACATTACATTCCCAGAAAAGCACACACAACACATATAGGAGCGATACAAGACAGATGCAAAAAAGGGCTTCAGGGAAGAAAGAACAACACATGCTACAGATAAGTTTACAACACACCATTTTGCAGACAGCATGGGCACAACGTCTGGAAAGACTGTACAAGACCACGGGACGTGAAAGTATGCATGAGAAATACACACACAAAAAAAAAAAAAAAAAAAAAAAAAAAAAAAAAAAAAAAAAAACACACACACACACACAAAACCCTCCGACATGACTTTTACCAATCTCTACTCCGCAAAAACCGTCAAATAAAAAAAATTTAGTGCGGCCTTCACTTCAAAGGCTACGTATGTCGATAGGCCTGTCTGTTCAAATTTTTTTGGAAATTTTTCTGGTTTCCTCTCCGGGAATTGGCATGGTCTTGTCAAATATTGCCAAAGAAATTCACTGGCCGGCGCCACCAAGATCATGTCGGAGGTCAAGTTCATCGCAGCAGGTAAATGTTCAAACCACATCGTTTCAAGCAAAAGCAAGCATGACACAAGTGTTTGTTTTAGAAAAAATGTGTAGCTCACTTCTTGAAATCCTTATTGTCGACTCTAAAGTTCAGATTTCAGTACATAGCAAGTATGGTGTTTTTAACTGAAAAATACTGTTTGCATGATGCACTCTGCACTCATATTTACGCACAAGTGCACAGATGAATTCACATGTTATGTTGAGTAATCCTGCCTAAGGATTTTTGCAGAGGAGTACGGTGGAAAATGAAAACTAGGAAAACATAAGTCGAAAATTAGTTTGTCAAAATTCAGAACATACTCTGGAACACAGCAATACCTAATACCTTGAAAACTAAACCTTTGGCTACACTTTCCCAATAAAAATAATGAATTCTGTGCAAACAGCACTTCAAAATCTTGAATATTGAATGAGTTTACCTGCTGCGAAGTTGATGGGAGCTCTAACGACCACTAGAACCTACATATGTGATACATTTCACTTTTTTTTTAATCACTAAATTGCCGTACGTTGGCAGGTCCAAGACATACCACTGCAGCAACATGGTTCGACGTAATCCAATAGCATTTCTCAAAAGCACAAGCAATTACCTAAGCAGTATACCAGGATCTCACTAACTTGTGCCACGACCGTGACCACATAACCACGCCACGGTATGGAAGTTACTGCTTACGTGCCCTAATTCCCCAACTACCTGCAGCTCAAGTACCACAGACAAGTCACACACATCTAGCCAATGATGCCCGCGTGAATACCAGAAAGACAACAGGATCCAGGATCACAGCGACGCTCCCCTCACGCAACGGACCGCACAAACTGTATCTCAACAGCAGAGCTTGCGTATATGAATCATTATAGATTGGTAGGAAGGAATGCAAGGGGAAAAAATTTGTCTGATGCAAGGAAAGGATCCCAGCCCCGCGCACAAGAAGCTGATCTAGATACTGAAAGATCCTTGGGAGGCCCTGCCCAGAGGATCCAACGCGGCTCAGCGGAACAAATTATAACCCTCTACCGGAGAACCTTCCACCCCGACTGTTATGAATACCCTCATACAGAAGGCCGTCCTCACTTGTTCGGCCATTCGCGCTCGACCACCTGTCTTTCCCTGACATGAGAATCGGTCTTCTGATTTGCTTCCTCTCAGTTAGAGGTTAAGCGTCGTATCGGGATTAGGATGCGATAGTTGTCGAAACCAACACGTGGGCACGAGTGAGGCCTGAACAGTGTCATTACTGGCGTGCGAATACTCATTAAACACACCCCCCCCCCCCCCCCAATTGATTAATGATTATTGATAATTCAAATAATAATGAATTTCGAATTCTAAACATTAATTCTTATTTTATCATTGTTGATCTTTAATGTAATCTTTAATGTAACCGTTAATCATAAAAATTATATATATATATATATATACATATATATATATATATATATATATATATACGCAAGCACTGTTTTAATAGAATACTTGCCAGTCGTATATATATATATATATATATATATATATATATATATACGCAAGCACTGTTTTAATAGAATACTTGCTTACCAGAAAAATTAGAACTTGAACGTCCTCAGTAATAATACTATGAATTTCAGACAAAAATGATTCTGAGTGGCCATTCAAATCAAATGTGATTTCATGTGACTTTCAGAGAAAAAATGATTCTGAGTCTTACTAGCGTTACTAATAATAATAATAATAATAATAATAATAATAATAATAATAATAATAATAATAATAAATAATAATAATATAATAATAATAATAATAATAATAATAATAATAATAATAATAATAAATTGTGTAGAAATCAAGCAGAGAGAACGAGCTTATAATAATTATTAAACATTAATAAAATAATATCAATATTCAATTGCATGAGAGCCATGTCTAGGCCACAGCCAAAGTATTGCAATGTTTTGCTGATAACCACTTGAAGTGCTCAAAAGCAGGGCGTCATTTTGCACTTAGACACAAAGGGACACTGGTGTGCAGTCTAGAATATAAAAGAGATATAGTTTGAAGTTCAGTTACAGACGACTGCTCAGCCTTTTCGCTCAATTTCTATCTAGCTAATAAGAACTAGTTCATCACGTGCTTAAGACAAAATAGGCGTTACCTCCTTTCCCACTTGCCACCATTACCATTGTTACCATGATTCCCAGTGTTGCTGCGATACCCAGTGTTGCCACCATACTTTTGCCCAGTAGGATATGAACAGGACTCAGGAGGGTGTTGCTGGAGGCACCAGTTGCACAAAGGGTGCTCTCCGTCATGCAAATAGCTATCAGTAACACAATGGTCAAGCATGGAATCTTTTGCAAATTAGAGAAGCTATTACAAATATATCACACAATAGTGAACCAAGCTATTACAAATATATCACACAATAGTGAACCAACAGAAGCTTTTGCAAATTAGTAGTCGAAAGCAGAAGTACAGAAAACTCCGTCTCTCACAATAGGCATATCATCTAGTGGACACAGTAAATATGAAAATTTTGACAGTTTCACAGCGTTTCGGGGCGGCGATGGGAGCACACAGACTATGTAAACCGCTGATACTTTCGACCGTGCCTAAGAACCATCTCTCTATCTCTTTCTCTTTGTCTGTTTGAATCTCTCGTTCCAATATCATCCCATACTTCTTCGTTCGCGCACTCTGTTCGACTCGCTTGTGTTTGTTATTAGTTTTCTTGCAGAGAGGGTCAGGAACTTACTTGCATCTGTCTGGCGTGCTGGAGTACCAGCAAGAGACTTGTTTACAGGGTAGCTGCTTTCGTCGCGGAGGCTTCTCTTTTTTGTCCCTTGCCCGATGTTGCTGCTCTTTCGAGTGAACGTATCTAAAAGTACCGTTTGCATCGGTGACCACGTGAAGTGATGCTGGATGAAGAAGTTCGCACATATACGCCGGACAAGAGTTCGCAGAAAACAAAAGTGAGACAGTGACCTGCACGATATAGGAAGATCATATAACCTATTGCAGAAGTATCCAAATTTGCAGTTTCCAGAGTGAGCAGGAGCTTCCCAGGATCCATAATTACCACGTTGCAATAACTGCCTACTTCGGGGTGGCAGCGGCAACAAAGAAGAAGAAGAAGAAGAAGAAGAAGAAGAAGAAGAAGAAGAAGAAGAAGAAGAAGAAGAAGAAGCAGAAGCAGCAGAAGCAGAAGAAGAAGAAGAAGAAGAAGAAGAAGAAGAAGAAGAAGAAGAAGAAGAAGCAGAAGAAGAAGAAGAAGAAAAAGAAGAAGAAAAAGAAGAAGAAGAAGAAGAAGAAGAAGAAGAAGAAGAAGAAGAAGAAGAAGAAGAAGAAGAAGTTTTCCCAACGAACCTACGACGGACCTGGTCGCCAGGATTTTGTTTTGGCTCTTTCACTGCAGCAAGTTTGATTATTTGCAACTTGAGTTTGGTCCAAGATTCCGGCAAGGAAGAGATTTTGGTCCCCTCCAAATACAAATGTTTGAGATTGGTCAACTCGCCTAGGCAATCTGGTAATTCTGTAATACAACTGCAATTCGTTAGCGACAAGACTGTCAGAGATGTAAGATTACCCAGACCTTTGGGGATGCGGAAGATTGGGTTGTGTCCCAACCACAAACTTCTTAGAGGGAGATTTCCCAGCCAATCGGGTATGTCCCTCAGACGGTTCGAATCCAAGGTCAGAAAAGTCAGTGTTGTCATGCTCTGCAGCACCGACGGCACGTGAGAAAACCGGTTTCTGTTTAGAAACAGAGTATGCAGGGGAAGGTTTCCGAATTCCATAGGCAAATCAGAGAGCAGATTGTTGCGAAGCCATATCGTTTGCAGGTGACGCAGTTGGCCGATAGACTCGGGCACTTGGGATATCTTATTGTTTTCTAAATACAACTCTGTCAGACCAACGAGATTTGGGATCCATCGCGGAACTTGGATTAGGCCGTTGCACCACAGCCTCAAGGTATGCAGGTGTTCGAGCTGTGTGAGCAGCTCACCAAGCCAGTCCGGAATCGATTCGAAGGCCGAGTATGATCTATGAATACTTAGGCTTCGAAGGCCCCTTAGAGCGGGCAAGACGGTCTGCGTCGTACCTGAGCCACGGCCACATAGGATTGAACGAAGATCGTCAGAGCACTGAACAACACCGATCCATAACTCTTGCAGAATTGCTGAATCCAAGTGGTCTACCACCTTTGTAAGCCAAAAATCAAGCGCCTTTCGTCCCTGGTCTTGCAATTGCTTTTGCGTGCCTTTCCAATCTGCAAAATTAGCGTGCAGCACCTGCATCGCGAAGAAAGTGACGATGTGTATTAGTTTATTACATATCAAACGAGCTTATATATATATATATATATATATATATGTATGTATGTATGTATGTATGTATGTATGTAAGTTATATATATATATATATATATATATAATATATATATATATATATATCTGCGCAGACGGAAGCGTTAAAGATAAGATAAGATCAAAAGGAATATTGGAAAACCGGAACGAACGGCATCGTTTGCTCGTCGACATCTTCAGAATACAAATCCAGATGCCGCAGCAACACGACCTGCACCCACAACCACATGGGAGTTTCTTAGTTCGCAAATGAAACGAGCAATAATTTGAACGCTTGATTCTCAGCCAATCCTTACTTTCCAGAACCTGAATCACGGCTTATTAGAAAATCCTTGATTAAAGCTTTCAAACCATATTCTATAGAAGCCACAACAATCAGCCAAGGCTTAGATTGAAGCGCTTGAAGTCAGTGTTTGTTGTACTTAAGAACTATGAACTTCTCATGTTGCAGTCTGAATATAGAAATAATTTCAAAAAATAAAAAAATAAGACAAAAGCTGGGCAAAACTGCAATAGCGTTCTGAGTTCATCAGTACTACAGTCAGCGACTTCAAGTGCTTCGTTCCCAGCTTATTCTCTTGCCCAAAGCCTGGCTCATTAGAAAGCTCTTGGCAAGAGATTTCAAACGGCCCACTGCACAATCAACAACAATAGAACCAGCTGCAGCTGAATACAAAGCGCTTCAAATAACTCTTGTATGTACTTAAGGACTCTCAAAATTTCAGAACCTTTCCAGCCCCGTCTCCGCTGTCCTGCAACTTCAGAGTAGCCTTGGTTTCAGGATCGAAGGTGTTCTTGATTTCGACCAGGCCCGAAGTCTGCTCCCGCAAAGCTTCGTTGATCCGAAAGTGGCGCGCCACAAACTCAACATCCGGTTCCACAAAAATGACGCCAAGAGTAGCACGAGTGACGGCCACATAGATATCAGCACTTCTTTCTTCATCGCACCACCCCTTCAGAATTCAAGGTAGGACATGAAAGAGAAGGAAGTGGCAACAGCGAGACTAATCACTGCATAATAAAATTTGGGACGGACTGGTGACCTGAGTCTTGGATATGAGGGAGGTGTTTTTTACAAAGCGTTGGAAGCGCTGCCGCAGCACCAAAGGATCCATGAAACCCGTCAGAACTACGAAAGCACGCTCCAATCCACCGAACATCTCTGCTGCGCCAAAGAAGAGCGTTCCTACCACACAAAAAAAGGCAGCAAAGTCAGTCGCCCCACAGCTTCCAAGGTGCACCACCTGATCCAATGGCCTCTGTGAGCAGCTTTCTCGCAGGAGGTGGGGAGCCGTGGCTTGCGGGCGCGAAAGACAGTTTTCGTAAGACGGCTTCGCGAAGCTGTTGGGTGTGCATAACCGGCATTAGCACTGCTATGTGCTCCAGCAGCTTATACGTTACTTGCTTGCCTTGCGTGTTTGCTGCTTGCACAAGCTCGTTTGTAAGAGAAAGCAAGGTATCCACCAAGCTCTCAGCGTAACTCTCCTGAAGCTGGCGAGACTTGTTGATTGCTTGGTCTGCTGAGGCGGTGAGAACAGACTGCCATCTGCGGACTAGCAAATTTTTCGACCGCCAATAAAATCTGGTCCCAAAATCGATATGCCACGGCAGTGCCACATTCACCAGCTCGATCTTTCGCCCTGCCAGCGCTTCATTCCTAGTCAAAGGTAAATCAGCTTGCTCATCTGAGGAGCTCACAGTTATCAAGTATAATTATCGTGACGTCAGTCGCTTTGTTCTCGGCTGATCGGCTGATGTTGGTAGTTTATTTCTGTTCTGCAGGAGCTCATGTAAAAGCTCTCGGCAAGAGGTTCTTGATGAGCCAATCAATAGCACAGTCTCTAAACAAAGAACCAATTGAGAACGAAGCGCTTGCAGACACTATTAATTGTGCTCAACCATTCTTCAATCTATAAATTATTATATATGTGTGTACATACCCCCCCCCCCCCCCCCAGCAACCCTGGAAATTCTTTGGTCAAAGGCACGGAAACGAATCTAGTTTTGACATTTTTTGTTCCAGGGTGGGCAAATTTGGGTCCAAGACCGGGATGCGGGAGGGAGAAGGCAAATATATACAAAAATATAATGTGGTATAATAATAGAATACATATACCTACATACATATTTTATACGTACATACATATTTCATAAATACGAAAAATCTGCGGTTGGCCTCAAAATGTCTTTTGATTTTATGCAGACGTTATGTCTTTTGATTTTATGCAGCCAGTACGCAGATCCACACTGCAAATTGCTTTATGAATATCCACACAACGGTTCTTGTCAACAAATGTACGGGTGCGCGCGGCGCGACGGCTCCTGTATATATATATACATATATATATATATGTATATATATATATGTATATATATATATGTATATATATATGTGTGTGTATATATATGTATATATATATATAATTTTATGTAATATTATATACATATATATATGTATATATATATTCTATATATATGTATATGTATATGTATATATGTATGTATATATATATATACATGTTCATATATACATGTACATATGTATGTGTGTATGTATGTATGTATCTTTTGTACGCTCGCTTGCTCGCTATAAACATGTAATATACTTCGGATGGGCGCAACCGGAGTGCTTGGAAGCGCTGTATATTCTGTGGGTTGACAAAATGCGGCAGGGCGGCGTCGCGGACACTGCCCGGGTTGCGCAGGTTGTGAAGAAAATAGTCCTTTCCAGCTATTGAATGGTCGCTCAGCTTTTCCAGTTGATCAGGTGGAAAGAATGTAACGCCCCGCAACTTGTGTTGATTTCGATCCAAAAAAACCTAGTAGAGCATTTGATAAGCATCGATTTAGAACAGGTGCAATCGTGGCATGGTAGATATAGATGAGAAGTTCTTAGTGTTTAAGCACGATTGAAAAGGACTTCAAACACTTTTTCAGAGTCGATTCTGATTGTGGACACTTGTGCAGTAGGTCGTTTGCACGCTCTCATCAATGGCAAGCGCTTTCTAACGAGCAATGGCACAGGTTTGGATAAGAATGACGTTTGAAGTAATTATTGATTGCAATTAAGAACTAAGAAAGTCTCGTGTAAACTACCACAAGGCGGGAATCCGGCAGCAGATAGCGCTCCAGCCAGTCCTTGACTTGGGAGGCAGGGAGGCGGTGCTGGCCAGGACGGGCGCCCCACTTGTTTGGCATCTTGGTTTCTCCCGCCCGCTCCTCGCTCGCTCTCACCAGCGCATTCGCCTCGTCTTTCGTGTCATCCACCCCGGCCGAAAACACATAATGCGCTTCGTCCACAAGGCATGTTTGGAATTTCAAAGAGACAGGCAGGATGGGGGATAAATGCTGGGCTGGAGAGGAAGCAGAGAAAGACATGGAAGATGAGGAGCTGGGGCTGGAAGGGGAGAATCTGGAAGAAGAAGAAGAAGAAGAAGAAGAAGAAGAAGAAGAAGAAGAAGAAGAAGAAGAAGAAGAAGAAGAAGAAGGTGTTTGCACAGGCGCATGTCTTGCGGGATCCAAGAAGGCATCGATGGAGTAGATCCAGATACCACGTCTAGGAGGCTGACCTTTCTCAGCAACATTGTCTTTTTCTGAGTCGGTATTAGAGCCAACCTTGATGCACGTCTGATCAAACAAACGCACCCATACGACAGACACACGCGGATGCATACAGGATGCAAGGAAATGCACATACGTACCCCTCCTTCAAGTTTACGAGGTGTGCAGCTCAGCTTGTGTCTCTCAAGTGCGGCTTTTAATTGTTTTGCCAGCTCCCGCCGCAGCAGATCCGTGTGGCACAGCACCAGCGTTCTCTCGATCGGCCCATCTTGCATCATCGACAGCACCGCTAGCTTCACTAGCACGTGTGTCTTACCACTGCCTGCCGCTGCTTCCACAAGCCAGCGCTTGTGCTTTGGATTCAGGAGGTGAAGATGCACGGCCTCAAACTGGAGGTCGGTTAGCCAGTCTGCTCGTAGCCTTGTTGCACAAGCGCGCGCGCACACACACACACACACACACATACACACACACACATATGTTGCAGGCCGGAGTATTACGTCACGCTGAGGAGAACCCACCGCGATTGGATCGCCTCTTCCACAGTGTTCCGCGCTGGAAAAAAGGCCTCATTTTCCTTGCGATGCGCTTTCAGCCTCTCTACCAGCCTATTTTGTACCTCTGACAATGGAAAAAACAAGCCACCGTCCATACAATGCTGCTATTATTCTTCAGTCATTCTGCACATATACGTTGCCCCACCCCCCCCCCCCCCTACCCACCCAACACATACACACACGAACACACACACACAACCAACGCAATCGCAAACGCCAAAAAGCTCACAAGAGGAACCGAAAGCAAGACAGATTTCACCTGGCTCGTGCACAGCCAGGCACAGCATTTTCTCCATCATCTTATATGCCATGTCAAAGTCCAATGTGTGGTCCCAGTGCTGCAGAGGGTTTCGGAAATCACTCTGTAACTTTTTCGCGGCGTCGTTGAGATCGATGGAGAAGCGTTTGGTCATGAGCAAGGATAGAAGCGCCGACGGGTCCCACTTTGCTGGTGCACATGGCTGTTTGAGCATCGATGCAGGGAAACCGACAAAGAGTGAGGCCAATCGCACCCAATCCGGTGTACTGTGGTGGTGAAACTTGCAGAAGCCGCGTGCTCGCTTGGGCCCGCTATAGAAGCACTTGGGCGGGGTCTCGATTGATCCCGTTTTGGTCTGGATTGATCCCTGGGTGCAGACCCAGTTCTGCCAGTTGCCGCCGAACTGAAAGCCATGCGGCGCCACTTGCGCCACCCGCGCGGCGAAGCGACACCACTTACGCCACAGAATTTTCTCATCATCAACCGCAGATGTTGGGCATTTCTGCAGTAATTTGGTCACTAGCGCTTGCCTCCAATCGTCCGTCAGCTGTGGTTTCTTCTCTTCTGCGCTCGGATCGGCCGTCAACTGTGGCTTCTTCTGTTCTGCGCTCGGACGGCCATCCTTATCATTATCCTTATCCTTATCCTTACCCGAATCCTTACCCTTATCCTGATCCTTCTTCTTCTCCTTCTTCTTCTCCTTCTTCTCCTTCTCCTCCTTTAACTCGGCAAGACAAGTTTTTACCTATTTGTCAACAGATCATTCCAATGAATACAACCAAAACAAAATGACAGACACAAAAACACAGACAGAGAATGATCCCACGGAGAAATAGAAAACAACAAACAAACAAACATGGAGCTAATGAACGGATCAGATAGATCAACACAGCGTATTGAATCACTGAGGCGCTCTGCAGAAAGGTGTGCACGAGACCACAGCGCAACAGAAGGACGGATAAATAAACCCTAGCAAGATACCGGACGGGATTTCCAAACATGCATATCGAACGAGGCAAATATACAACTGACTTTAAATAACAGAAAGAAAATCGATCGTTGTTAAACGACAACAGGAATAAGGCGGGCAAACCAGAAAAGGCAGACACCATGTCTTAAGCACCAAATCCTCCTGCTCCCAAAAAGGGCCCTCCTCCTCCATGGTGGGCAGTTCGTTGTCTTCCCGCAGTTTCTGCGCCCAGGCCTTGAACTCTTTTTCTACCATCGGTGCTAATGCGGGAGCCAAGATTTTAACGACGGCTTCGCTGCTGTGCTTGAGCGAACGCACCTCTTCTAAGCTTCGCTGTTCTTGCTTATCGATCTCTATTTCACCCGTCACAGACGCCCCTTCGACCTCTCTTTCATGCGTCACAGAAGCCCTTTCCTGTTTGGATACACAGGCTTCGCACGCAAGATCTGTCAGCGTCGCGACCAGTTCCCAAAGGACAGGTGCATCCTGCTTCGGTCGCGTTCCTGCCTTGCTAGGAGGGCGGAAAACGTGCAGGTACAGCTTTGCCACCACCTGCGCTAGGTCGGAACTGCCTGCCAACTGCTCCGCCAGCTCCTTATTCAGCGCTGCTTGGACCTCCGCGGCACTGTCTTGCTGAACCGGCCGCAGCGGCTAAATTTATAGGAAATGTATATGAATAACAGCTGGGGAGGGGGCGGGTGGGGGGGGGTGGGGGGTTACATACTATGTCACTGCGGAAATCGAAATCGTAAAGCTCGGTGTCGTCCTCCAGCACCATGCAGCGGGGTGAATTCCCTTGAGCTAACTTGCGTTGTGCTCGCCAGGCTGGCAAAAGCTTCATCGCAAGGGCCAGAACCCGCTTTCCTACCTCTTCAAAGCTCAGCCACGCCGGGACCGACAGGGAAGGGGCTGTAGGGCGTTTGCTTTTCATTTCCTTCTTCTCCTGCTGCTGCCTCCCGTTCGCTCTTGCTGCTTCAAATCTGTGAAGGAAGGTTTGTTCAGGCATATATTTACGCATGCATACATATACTACGCATGCGTATGTATGCACGAAAAGTATGTATCCCTGTATTTATGTATGTTAATCAATCGGAAGGTGATAATATGCGTACCAGCATAATGGAAAAGTTCAACTTTCTCATCATTCTGAGCCTCCCCACTACCCCCCTTAACAAAAAAAGAAAAACCCACTACCCCCCCCCCCCCCCCCCCCACACCCCCTAACAAAAAAGAAAAAAAAGTTGCTTTTTTAACTTTCCCTCACAAAAAGGTTTCATACACCTCCAAAAAAGTTTGGAAACTGAGAAAACTTGAACGTTGGGAAAAATAGGAACGGAGAAAGACATACCCGTGCTTGGCCGACGGGGGCGCGCGCGGTAGTTCGATTTCCTTGCATGGCTGCTTGGCCTGCCACACGACAGAGAACCCTGTTGCTACATGTCTTGAGGAAAATGCAGCTGAGATATGCTGCCCAAGGGCTCGAGCGCGGCCGGCCAGCTGATCATGAGAGAAGCTCATGCTTCTTCAGTGCAACCAACTATGACTTCAAGCGTTTCATTCTCAACCAGTTCTTGCGTCCGAATGCCTATGTTGTAGCTCATCGAAAAGCTCTGGACAAAAGATTTCTATCGAGCTGCTACACAAGAATCAGCGTGCAGGAACAGCCGAAAAATAAATCAATTTAAGGGATTGTTCCTTGTATTATGATTTTTGTTATGATTGTTCTTGTTATTATGATTGTTGTTATCTTTTATTATTCATGTAGCGACCTCTTGGATCTGGTCTGCGCTGGCGAGCTGGAACGAGACCGCTGCACTTGCAGCTGAGGCCGGCTGCGCCACCTGCTTGCAGCAACAAGTCAATTAGCACACCACATGAATCCGAAGCAAGGCCTACGCATGTCAAGAAACAAGAACGTACTATAACATCTGCACATATCATGTTCTTGGGGAGTAATATAGACAAGCTGATTTCATTATCGTCCCAAACATTTGCATATGCAAGAGGAACATGTTATCGATATGTTGCTCTCTCTCTCTCTCTCTCTCTCTCTCTCTCTCTCCCTTCCCCTCTCACGTCATCAAGCCGCCTGTACGCAAGCAGGCAGGTTACCTTGCATGCTTTTTTCTTCAGCGCCCTGCGTGCACAGACATGCAGATGATAAAGAAATCGATCAACAAGGCGGGAGGGGAAGGCGGCAAATTTTTCGCAGTTTTTGCGG
>WBZZ01005324.1:50000-52500 GCA_019918135.1 Paulinella micropora
GCTTGTGGAAAATGGTGTAGGTGGTTTTGGTGGGGTTGGGTAC
The DNA here is from genome assembly GCA_019918135.1 of Paulinella micropora. Taxonomy (NCBI): domain Eukaryota; phylum Cercozoa; class Imbricatea; order Euglyphida; family Paulinellidae; genus Paulinella; species Paulinella micropora. The sequence goes on from WBZZ01005324.1 coordinate 50,044, forward strand.
TAGGTTATGTCTGTGGAAGTAGCGGACAGGGTTAGTTGTATTAGTTTGTGCTTGTTCTTGGAGTTGCTCTTTATTCTTAGCAGCAATGATGAGTGTGGTGTCATCTGCATATGCAAAGACTCTCCCGTGTGTTAGTGAGAGTATAATATCGTTGATGTATAGAATGAAGAGCGTTGTTGAGAGTGTGCTACCTTGCGGGATCCCATGTGTGATCTTGCGTGAGTAGGAACGAGCATATTGGGTAAATACTGTTTGGTATCGTTTTGTGAGGTATGATTTGAAAAAGGTAGTGGTGTTATCGCTAAAATTTATATTATTTCGTAATTTATGGATGAGTGTTTCATGATCGATGGTGTCATAAGCTTTCGATAGGTCGATAAATAGAGCAAGTACATACCGTCCTGGGCCTTTGAGGTTTTGGATGTGCTTTAGGATGGTTTGTGTGGTGATTGTCGTGTTCGAATGTGGTCGGAAAGCATATTGAGTTCGGGAGAGGATGTCGTACCTGGTAAGGTGGGTCATCAGTTGCTTGTTGAGTATAGTGTCAAATGCCTTGGCGATGATCGGCAGTAGCGAGATAGGTCTGTAGTTCTCAGGCAGCGTTCTATCTTTAGCTTTATATATTTCAATAACTTTAGTTATTTTTAGTGCATCTGGGTATTGGTTATGTTCTATAGCTTTATTAAAGAGCTTGGTTAATATCGGGGCAATGTATTCTGTAAGGTCTTGCATTATGGCTGGCTTTATTTTGTTTATATCTTCTGCTTTGTTTCTGTTTATTGCTTTCAGTGTCTCGACTACATCATTCTGTCGGATGCGTTTGAGTGTAAAGGTAGGCAGTTGTTTCTGTGTTAGGTCTATTTCCTCTTCTCTGACTTTATGTTCTTGGGGGATTTGGGCACTGACCTTGGAGCCGACCGTCGTGTAGTGTTTGTTGAGTGCATTGGCAATACCTTTGGGGTCGGTGATTACCTTGTCATCTATGCGGAGCTGGGTGGGCGACGTCTTCAGACCCTGTGTCTGTGGGATCAGCTTTCTCAACGCATTCATACTACTACTACTACTACTACTACTACTACTACTACTACTACTACTACTACTACTACTACTACTACTACTCTACTACTACTACTACTACTACTACTACTACTACTACTACTACTACTACTACTACTACTACTAGGCTAGGCTAGTAGAGGTAACTGTTTTTTCTTATTCAGCCAACGGGAAAAACTACCACTACTACTACTACTACTACTACTACTGTGAGAGAGAAGAGAGAGAAGAGAGAGAGAGAGAGAGAGAGAGAGAGAGAAGAGAGAGAGAGAGGTTGTTAAGATATGGACAAAAGAGCAGGTATAAAGGGAAAGATAGAGATCCCAACGACCACTAAGAAACATTAAACGTGGACAAACCGTTTACGGTTTCTTTCATTGGGGTAATAAAGTCCTGTTATCTATAGCGCTAACAAATTAGATATGCTAGCTATTGCTATCCCACCAACCATTGGTCATGATTGGTATAAGAAATTTCCAGGGTATTGGGGGAGGTTGAGAGAGAGAGAGAGAAAGAGAGAGAGAGAGAGAGAGAGAGAGAGAGAGAGAGAAATGGAGAGAGAGAGAGAGGGATGGAGCGAGAGTCAAGATTGCTCTAAAGTCAGGAGATATAGCTTGAGTTCATTCTTAAATTCAGCTTTATAGGTGATATTCATCAGGTGTTTCGGCAGCTTATTCCATTGCGCTTGTGCTGCTCTGCTAGCTGGTCGTTGAGTCCTTGTACATATGCTTCCTTGATGAGCGCCTAGTATTGTAGCTATGTATTGCAGTGAATGGTTGGATTTTGTTGTAGTGGAGGGGAAGGAAAGCCTTGAAGGCTGGGTAAATAAGGGAGTGTGCATCCATGCATACGCTATATTTATACATGTTAAGTATGTTGAGTAGGCGTAGTTTGGCAAAAGTGGTTTGGTAGGTGTTCTCCATGATTTGGGGCAGATCAGACGGACTATACGTTTTTGGATGATAATAAGTGGATGTGTAATGGTGTTGTATTCATCAGATCCCCATATAGAGATACCGTACATAAGTAGGGGGTATACATGTGCATAGTAGAGTTGGAGGAGGATATGGGTGGGGAGAAGGCTGTTCACATAGCGAAACATTTGGACAAACGGTTGAAGGCGGAACACAACAGATTGTATATGTTCACGGAAGGACAGGTTGCTTTGGATGATTGTACCTAATACTTTTACCTTACTACTACTACTACTACTACTACTACTACTACTACTACTCCTAGGCCTAGGCCTAGGCCTTCGATTTAAGGAAGTTTTTTACCTCGGTCATCCATACAAATCGTTAGCTCAAGAGCGATTGATTTAACTAGATGGTGACCTACTTCTCAAATTATTAAAGATAATAAAATATTAAATTATTAAAATATTAAAATGTTAAAGAAAAA
>WBZZ01005324.1:80000-87500 GCA_019918135.1 Paulinella micropora
ATCTTCCCCGCGTGAGAGCTCCACGAGACTGGGTAGGTCCCGCATGGAGGTACTCACAGGGGTAGCAGACATTTCATGCGGTCTGCCAGCGCATGAGAACGTTTTGTGGTAAGTATCTGGGACGCCTCGAAACCCGTCACCACCCCTAGATCGCGGAATGTAAATACCCCTTTGATCCCACGTGGTGTATGTCTTATAAAAAACAACACAACGACATGGCCTCGGAACCAACACAACAACATAGCCGCGGAACCCACATCGACATAGCCTCGGAATCCACACAACAACAACAGAGCCTCGGAACCAACACAACTACATAGCCTCGGAACCAACACAACAACATAGCCTCGGAGCCAACACAACGACATAGCCTCGAAACCAGTGGGAAGAGGCCCAACCACCTCCTCTTCCCGTGGGGTGCCATAATGTGCACCCCTCCATAATAATGATAATAATAATAATAATAATAATAATAATAATAATAATAATAATAATAGTGCTTCTCTGTCAATGGCTGATGCATTTCTGCACATGCGCCTCCATCGTCTCACCCGTGAGGGGAGTACGAAGAATTGACGATAAGCTCTAATGACACCCCCGCAAGGGCAGTTCCAACACTTCCAGACGGGCCGGTATGTTCAATGAAAATACTGGTCCACAAATAGACCGGTATGTTCAATGAAAATACTGGTGGCACCGACGGGAATCGAACTGGCGACAGGGCCCAGATGGTAGAACTTGACCACTGGGCTATCACGGTGTCCATAATAATAATAATAATAATAATAATAATAATAATAATAATAATAATAATAATACTAATAGTAGCTACTACTACTACTACTACTACTACTACTGCTACTCATAATAATAGTAATAATAATAATAATAATAATAATAATAGTGCCTCTCTGTCAATGGCTGATGCATTTCTGCACATGCGCCTCCATCGTCTCACCCGTGAGGGGAGTACGAAGAATTGACGATAAGCTCTAATGACACCCCCGCAAGGGCAGTTCCAACACTTCCAGACGGGCCGGTATGTTCAATGAAAATACTGGTCCAGAAATAGACCGGTATGTTCAATGAAAATACTGGTGGCACCGACGGGAATCGAACTGGCGACAGGGCTCAGATGGTAGAACTTGACCACTGGGCTATCACGGTGTCCATAATAATAATAATAATAATAATAATAATAATAATAATAACAATAATAATAATAAGAATATAATAATAATAGTAATAATAATAATAATGATAATAATAATAATAATAACAATAATAATAATAATAATAACAATAACAATAACAATAGTGCTTCTCTGTCAATGGCTGATGCAAATCTGCACATGCGCCTCCATCGTCTCACCCGTGAGGGGAGTACGAAGAATTGACGATAGGCTCTAATGACACCCCGCACGGGCAGTTCCAACACTTCCAGACGGACCGGTATGTTCAATGAAAATACTGGTGGCACCGACGGGAATCGAACTGGCGACAGGGCCCAGATGGTAGAACTTGACCACTGGGCTATCACGGTGTCCAATAACAATAACAATAATAATAATAATAGTGTATCTCCTGCCAATTGCTGAGCCAAAAGGCCATGTGCATCCAGTCCTCCATTCCATAAGGAAAGTCTCCACACCAATCGGTGGAATAAAGGAAGTGACGGCATAGAACATTACTCTAGGAGCTTTATACCAATCAGCCCATGGAAAGGACCGATGGCCTATGTACTCCCTAATAATAATAATAATAATAATAATAATAATAATGATAATAATAATAATAGTGCTTCTCTGTCAATGGCTGATGCAAATCTGCACATGCGCCTCCATCGTCTCACCCGTGAGGGGAGTACGAAGAATTGACGATAGGCTCTAATGACACCCCCGCACGGGCAGTTCCAACACTTCCAGACGGACCGGTATGTTCAATGAAAATACTGGTGGCACCGACGGGAATCGAACTGGCGACAGGGCCCAGATGGTAGAACTTGACCACTGGGCTATCACGGTGTCCATTAATAATAATAATAATAATAATAATAATAATAATAATAATAATAATAATAATACTATATCTGAGGCGTACTGATGCAGCTAATGGCATATCCTCAACGGACATAAGCCTCCAATACCCTTGTTCGAGGTCCTCCACCCCCCGTGTCAGTCTCTCGCCTGATGATCGGGGCCACCGATGGAGCTCCTGAGGGCAAGACTGCACTAAGCCGAGGTTATTCCGCAGTCCCAGCAACCTCTTGCAAGACGTCACCGAATGTGCAAGTGCATACACCAAGCGCGGTTGCTAGAGCTGCCTCGAAACCCCACCCATAACAATCTGGTGTCTGCTGGGTCCTGGGCTATCAACCAGCATATGCGGAGTTTAAGATCTTTTACGCGCGCAACGACCCTCCTCCCCAGCATCGACCACCAAAGGGTTATGAGTTGGCGTCACAGTTTAACGCCTTGAGGCCATTGGGCTGGAACTCTGTTTAGCAAGTGTGACTAGGTTTTTTCATCGGGATTTCCCTCAAATATGTCACAGTCAACACTCCAAGGCAGATTTACTATATCTGAGGCGTACTGATGCAGCTAATGGCATATCCTCAACGGACATAAGCCTCCAATACCCTTGTTCGAGGTCCTCCACCCCCCCGTGTCAGTCTCTCGCCTGATGATCGGGGCCACCGATGGAGCTCCTGAGGGCAAGACTGCACTAAGCCGAGGTTATTCCGCAGTCCCAGCAACCTCTTGCAAGACGTCACCGAATGTGCAAGTGCATACACCAAGCGCGGTTGCTAGAGCTGCCTCGAAACCCCACCCATAACAATCTGGTGTCTGCTGAGTCCTGGGCTATCAACCAGCATATGCGGAGTTTAAGATCTTTTACGCGCGCAACGACCCTCCTCCCCAGCATCTACCACCAAAGGGTTATGAGTTGGCGTCACAGTTTAACGCCTTGAGGCCATTGGGCTGAATAATAATAATAATAATAATAATAATAATAATAATAATAATAATAATAATAATAATAATAATAATAATATGCTTCCTCTAAGGCATACTGATGCAGCTGATGGCACGATCCGTTTCCGGACATGAGCCTCCATGCCCTTGTTCGAGGTGCTCCATCCCCACCTAGTCAGTCTCTCGACTGATTATAGGGGCCACCGATGGAGCTCCTGAGGGCAAGACTACACTAAGCCGAGGTTATTCCGCAGTCCCAACAACCTCTTGCAAAACGTTGCCGCATGTGCAAGTGCGTACACCAAGCATGGTTGCTAGAACTACCTCAAAACCCCACCCATAACAATTTGGTATCCGCTGGGTCCACGGGCTATCAACCGGCATAGCGGAGTTTAAGATCTTCGACAGGCGCCCAACGACCCTCCTCCCCAGCATCATCCACCAAATGGTTTTGAGTTGGCATCACAGTTTAACGCCGTAAGGCCATTGGGCTGAATAATAATAATAATAATAATAATAGTGCTTCTCTGTCAATGGCTGACGCAAATCTGCACATGCGCCTCCGTCGTCTCACCCGTGAGGGGAGTACGAAGAATTGACGATAGGCTCTAATGACACCCCCGCAAGGGCAGTTCCAACACTTCCAGACGGACCGGTATGTTCAATGAAAATACTGGTGGCACCGACGAATAATAATAATAAAAATAATAATAATAATAGTGCTTCTCTGTCAATGGCTGATGCATTTCTGCACATGCGCCTCCATCGTCTCACCCGTGAGGGGAGTACGAAGAATTGACGATAAGCTCTAATGACACCCCCGCAAGGGCAGTTCCAACACTTCCAGACGGGCCGGTATGTTCAATGAAATAATAATAATAATAATAATAATAATAATAATAATGATAATAATGATAATAGTGCTTCTCTGTCAATGGCTGATGCAAATCTGCACATGCGCCTCCATCGTCTCACCCGTGAGGGGAGTACGAAGAATTGACGATAGGCTCTAATGACACCCCCGTACGGGCAGTTCCAACACTTCCAGACGGACCAGTATGTTCAATGAAAATACTGGTGGCACCGACGGGAATCGAACTGGCGACAGGGCCCAGATGGTAGAACTTGACCACTGGGCTATCACGGTGTCCAATAATGATAATAATAATAATAATAATAGTGCTTCTCTGTCAATGGCTGATGCATTTCTGCACATGCGCCTCCATCGTCTCACCCGTGAGGGGAGTACGAAGAATTGACGATAAGCTCTAATGACACCCCCGCAAGGGCAGTTCCAACACTTCCAGACGGGCCGGTATGTTCAATGAAAATACTGGTCCAGAAATAGACCGGTATGTTCAATGAAAATACTGGTGGCACCGACGGGAATCGAACTGGCGACAGGGCCCAGATGGTAGAACTTGACCACTGGGCTATCACGGTGTCCAAATAATAATAATAATAATAATAATAATAATAATAATAATAATAATAATAGTGCTTCTCTGTCAATGGCTGATGCATTTCTGCACATGCGCCTCCATCGTCTCACCCGTGAGGGGAGTACGAAGAATTGACGACAAGCTCTAATGACGACCCCGCAAGGGCAGTTCCAACACTTCCAGACGGGCCGGTATGTTCAATGAAAATACTGGTCCAGAAATAGACCGGTATGTTCAATGAAAATACTGGTGGCACCGACGGGAATCGAACTGGCGACAGGGCCCAGATGGTAGAACTTGACCACTGGGCTATCACGGTGTCCATAATAATAATAATAATAATAATAATAATAATAATTATAGTAATAATAGTAATAATAACTAGGGGCTGCTTCAACACCTGAAAGGATGGTTTGCGGTGCGCTTCGCGCAGCCCCCCTTCCCAAGGTCGGTTTTCCTCTTATTCTCATATGCACAACTTTTACAGCCCCGGAGCAATCTCAGCCATTCATTTTGGCACTACTTTGTCATTACATTCGAATTTCGTAATTTCAACTATATCCCTAAAAAAAGAGCTCGTGAGAAGATTGCGAAAGCAGGAAGAATCAGCCTCTAGACCCCTCTAGTACAACTCCTAGAGCGTTGGAGCATTCTCAGCCATTCATTTTGGCACTACTTTGCCATAATCCTCGTAAATCTCTATTTGAACTGGTTCACTACCTAGAGCGCTTCCCGAGGTTGTGAAAACCAAAAAAATCAGCCTCTCAACCCTTCTGGCATAACTTTGGGAGCCTTGGAGCGTTCTCAGCCATTCATTTTGGTGCCGGCATATTCGCTTCGGTACGTACAAATACAGGGCTTGGGTTCCCGGGGGCAGGGCCCCCCGGACGCCCCCCCCCCCCCCCCCCTTTCCACAGTCGACAGGGTACGTTCCATTGTCGGAGGTAACCGGCATAAACCCTTCTAGCACAACTCTTAGAGCCTGGGAGCATTCTCATTATTATTATTATTATTATTATTATTATTATTATTATTATTATTATTATTATTATCATTATTTTGGACACCGTGATAGCCCAGTGGTCAAGTTCTACCATCTGGGCCCTGTCGCCAGTTCGATTCCCGTCGGTGCCACCAGTATTTTCATTGAACATACCGGTCCGTCTGGAAGTGTTGGAACTGCCCTTGCGGGGGTGTCATTAGAGCCTATCGTCAATTCTTCGTACTCCCCTCACGGGTGACACGATGGAGGCGCATGTGCAGATTTGCATCAGCCATTGACAGAGAAGCACTATTATTATCATTATTATTATTATTATTATTATTATTATTATTATTATTATTATTATTATTATTATTATTATTATTATGGCACCGCGATAGCCCAGTGGTCAAGTTCAATACCATCTGGGACCTGTCGCCAGTTCGATTCCCGTCGGTGCCAGCATTTTCAAAGGGTGTTTTCTTTGAAGGTATTGGTCTGTCTGGAAGGCTCACAGCTGCCCTGCGGGAGTGTCAGTAGAGCTATTGGTCAATTCTTTGTACTCCCCTTGCGGGTGAGACGATGGAGGCACATATGCAGATTTGCATCCGCCTTTGACAGAGAATTATTATTATTATTATTATTATTATTATTATTATTTACTATATCTGAGGCGTACTGATGCAGCTAATGGCATATCCTCAACGGACATAAGCCTCCAATACCCTTGTTCGAGGTCCTCCACCCCCCCGTGTCAGTCTCTCGCCTGATGATCGGGGCCACCGATGGAGCTCCTGAGGGCAAGACTGCACTAAGCCGAGGTTATTCCGCAGTCCCAGCAACCTCTTGCAAGACGTCACCGAATGTGCAAGTGCATACACCAAGCGCGGTTGCTAGAGCTGCCTCGAAACCCCACCCATAACAATCTGGTGTCTGCTGGGTCCTGGGCTATCAACCAGCATATGCGGAGTTTAAGATCTTTTACGCGCGCAACGACCCTCCTCCCCAGCATCTACCACCAAAGGGTTATGAGTTGGCGTCACAGTTTAACGCCTTGAGGCCATTGGGCTGGAACTCTGTTTAGCAAGTGTGACTAGGTTTTTTCATCGGGATTTCCCTCAAATATGTCACAGTCAACACTCCAAGGCAGATTTACTATATCTGAGGCGTACTGATGCAGCTAATGGCATATCCTCAACGGACATAAGCCTCCAATACCCTTGTTCGAGGTCCTCCACCCCCCCCGTGTCAGTCTCTCGCCTGATGATCGGGGCCACCGATGGAGCTCCTGAGGGCAAGACTGCACTAAGCCGAGGTTATTCCGCAGTCCCAGCAACCTCTTGCAAGACGTCACCGAATGTGCAAGTGCATACACCAAGCACGGTTGCTAGAGCTGCCTCGAAACCCCACCCATAACAATCTGGTGTCTGCTGGGTCCTGGGCTATCAACCAGCATATGCGGAGTTTAAGATCTTTTACGCGCGCAACGACCCTCCTCCCCAGCATCTACCACCAAAGGGTTATGAGTTGGCGTCGCAGTTTAACGCCTTGAGGCCATTGGGCTGGAACTCTGTTCAGCAAGTGTGACTAGGTTTTTTCATCGGGATATTATTATTATTATTATTATTATTAATTATTATTATTATTATTGTTACTATTATTATTATCATTATGATGGTGATCATTATTATTATTATTATTATTATTATTATTATTATTATTATTATTATTATTATTATTATCATTATTATTATTATTATTATTCATCTGGGACCTGTCGCCAGTTCGATTCCCGTCGTTGCCAGTATTTTCAAAGGATATATTCTTTTAAAGTATTAGTCTGTCTGGAAGGCTTGGAGCTGCCTTGCGGGGGTGTCAGTAGAGCCTATCGTCAAATCTTCGTACTCCCCTCGCGGGTGAGACGATGGAGGCACATGTGCAGAAATGCATTCGCCATTGACTGAGAAGCACTATTATTATTATTATTATTATTATTATTATTATTATTATTATTATTATTATTATTATTATTATTATTACTATTGGGACACCGTGATAGCCCAGTGGTCAAGTTCTACCATCTGGGCCCTGTCGCCAGTTC
>WBZZ01005324.1:97500-102685 GCA_019918135.1 Paulinella micropora
GTCACACACGGACCTTACCTCACCTTTCACTGCGGTTCGCCGGAAGACTCCTTTAGAAGTCAGGTTGCACACAGACACTTTGATCCGAAGGCATAAACTCAGAACTGCACTACTAGACAGCAAACTAGACAAAGTGCGCAATTATGACTGTAACTGCTACTCCATGTTATGGTCCAGTACACAATGAATAAGTAGTGTAACGGGCACAATTGACTATGAAGTATCCAGTAACCGTTACTCCTAATTGTGACTTAATAAAATACTGCCACTCACAGAAGCATATGTTTTTTTTAACCTTTAGTCAATCCGCCGTTTTAAAAATAATAAAAAATATACTAATAAATTCTTCAGATTATCCCGTCCGGATTCAGAATCTGCAATCGGTGTCAAGAAATTTTTAGTAGTTTTTATATACAAAATCTCCATTTCAAGTTTGCATGGAATCCACCATACTTTTCAGGTTCAAGCCTACCAACCCAGTGGCTTTTTCCAATGCATTTCTGCTGTCCTGCTTTTTTGTCGGATTCCCTCTCAACGTGCTGTGTTCGTGCTTTTTGCTTCCTGTTTTTGCATTCCCCTGTAGGCATCACCCCCCGGATAGCCGGTAAAAAGTACATTTTCCTGGTGACAGGTGCACCAGCTTGTTTTTCAGTATTATTTGTCCGAGTCTGGATTGGACCTGATATCATTTTGTTCCTGGTCTGTTGCCGTTTTCCTTTTTGGCTTCACTGAGCTAATACAACGAGACATCATTCTCATTCTTGAGGACTGTGTTTGGTTGTATTACCGACTTTTTTTCGAGCTATCGTTGGGGGCATTACATTTGGAGTCCACATCACTAGGGTGATTTCTTTCTGCTTTGCCACACAGGCAACAGAGTGAATTTTCACTGACCTGTCTCACACGGGGACGTCAGACGAAAACAAATACTCCAACACAGCTCCCTCATAACTCTTTCACAAAACAAATAATTTGATTGGTCTCAAGCAGGTGTCTCGTACCCTCTAGCCCAATCAGTATCTGTGTGCTCACAAGGAGACATCAGATACAAACTCTCTGTCGTTCTTGCTGTTCTCACACAGAGACCAAGAAGAAGGAGGTGGACAGAAGAGTGAAGGAACACACACAAAACACAAACAAGCATAGGGACAGGAGCACAACACTTTACCCTTCTAGTTTGTGCATTTATCTGCATTATCTCACACATACGTCAGAGTATTTTTGCAACTCTCTGATCGTTTTCTAAAGGTAGGTCTGAGAACCTATCCGACCGACTGTCGACTTCTCAAGGAGAGCTTTTCTAGCTTCTCTATTACTATCTGTGTGTAGGTCCAAGTGCCTCATACTTGATACAATATAGAAAAGAAGGAGGAGAAAGTAATCTGAGTAAGGAGAACAAGAAATCGGAGAAAGTACTATTTTTCTCAAACAAAAACAAACATACAAACAGTGTTTCATAGAGGACAGGGAATCTTATCCTACCCTCTCTATTAGTTTCTCTCTTCACTAGTCAATCGACTGAAGGAGGAACAGAACACAAACGAACAAAAACCAAACATAGGAGCTGACACTGTCCTCCTGTTGATCACTACTACGACATCATGTCGACAGAGATCGCCGAAGTGAGTGAATTCTCGGAGGCAGATCAAAGAAGAGAAGAAGAAGAAGCAGGAGGAGGAGGAGGAAGAGGATTGAATGAAGGAGGAGGAGGAGAATTGAATGAAGGAGGAGGAGGAGATGAAGGAGTAGGAGGAGGAGTAGAAGAGGGCTGGGATGATGAGGGAAGATATGGAGGAGACGAAGATGAAGGAGGATTTGAACAAGAAGAGACGGGAGGAGGAGGAGCATATGGTAATCCCTTACCACCTGCCTACACGGGAGGAGGAGGACGAAAAATGATCGACTTGATTCATAGTGATGGAGAGGAGATCACAGTGGAGGAACAACAGTGGGTGCAAGACCACTATGACCTCACTAAAGAAGAGTTTGATAACAAGATGGGGGTAGAGAAGGACACCTATGTGTGGATCCCTCAGGATCAAAGAAGAGAGAAAAGTCGTGCTGAAAAGGATGTCTATATCCTATTATCAAACACAGCACAGCTCCTCGGCAAACTGGTCTCTGATCCAGAAGAGAGAAAGAAGATACAGCATATCAAGTTTGGGGACACACACACCCACCTTGAATTACTCGATGCTATCTTTGGGGTGTACACTCAAACCCTGATTTGGGAACGTACATACGGCCCACGATGTGAGGGTTACCTCCAGTACACAAACCCAAGAGCAACGGCCAGATTCCTCGCGACTGGTCAGGAGGCAGTCGATGTAACAAAAATGAAGACCAATCTGGGTTCGAAAAACTCGAGTGGCATATTTCATTTTTTACGATGGAAATGAAGGCCTTGGAGGAGGGGAAGGCAGAGATGGAAAAAAGCATTACGGCAGCAGGAGAAACTCATCCTGTGATTGATGAGTTAGAGAAGACCGACAGAGTTCTGACCAAGATCAGACTGTTGATGGGTGCGTTACTGCACAAGGAGGCATGGAAGAGATGGATTCCTACCAAGGATCACTCTGTCCTTAAATCACTTAATAACGCACCACCGGTCGCCAACAAAGCAGGTGTTGACCAATATGTGGAGAAATATAATTTTCTCAGATCTGCTTCTGAATTGGTGGCCTTTATCACTCATGCTCAAAAGCTGGTGATATCTGAGAAGAAGAAGGCGAAAGAGAATGAGGAGTTCGAGAAGACGATGAGACTGGAAAGAATGAAAGCAAAAGTGAGTGGTGCAAAGACACACCCTCCGACATATTTGACCCCACCAGCTCCTGCCCCACCAGCCCCTGCACCCTCGGGCTCAACTACGGTGGTGGTCACAAACACGGAGAAGAAGGACAGACAAAACATCATAAATGCCTTCAAGGGGAAGAAAGGAGGAGTGGCAAGTCTCATGCTATATGCCAAGACGAGCTCAGACAAAGACTCTGATGCTTCGCTTTTGAGCAAGCTCAAAGAGATCAATGCCTGCATGAAGGCTTTTCCTTGCGACGAAACGCAGGAATACGAGGCCCTTGTTACTGTTTTTGACCAATCTCTAGTCTCGGAGGGATTTGATCTGACACAGTACAAGTTTTTGAGAAAGAAGGAGGAGATTAAGAGAAACAATGCAACAGGCCTAGACGCTCAGTGTGAACTGGCGGTGGCCACACTCATTTCATATTTTCAATCTCATGGATACCAGCATCTCTGCACTGGTACTCTCATAGGATTTGAAATCTTTTGAGACAGTGGCGATGAGTTTGAGGAGTGCTGTTGGCTTGGCGGCGACCCTTACGGAGGTAGTTTCCTCCTATGGGCTATTCTATGGCCGCAAGTCGATCATCCTCTATTTCTTCTCGGCGTTACACACAGTTAACCCGAGTAAGCTTACTCAGCTCATACAACAATGCTCGACGTTTAGCTCAGTGAAGTCCAAGAACTTCCTCGAGACACACGTGTTCGAAAATACGGTTCAAAGCGTTGCTCCGTCAGCACTGTTTCAAGAAGTGATGAGTGCATGCTCAAACATGGACTCGCTCACGGGGCACATACGGCACAGGCAGGCGGTGTACCTGTTGGCGCACAAGCCACGTACACAAACAGAGTTGCCGGTTGGAAGAGACAGAGAGAGCCAGACCTGAAGACCGCATGTTGGAGGTGGTTCGCGGGCTTGCAGTGTAAGGCACAGATGGAGAACAGAGACTGCTCTTTCAATCATGATAGGCAGAACCCAACAGCAAGGGCAAATTTTCTGAGCAGGACGGAAGGCAAGGAACCGGGCCTTTTCAATATGCTTCAGATTGCCGCTGTGAACGAAGGTTGGTATGCCAATATGTGTGATGATGAGGAGTTACGAGAGGCGATCATTACCTACATGAAGAGGATGAAGGAGAAGAAGGAGGAAAGGGAGAGACAAAAGAACTTAAAGGCCACTCAAAGAGGACGAGAAGGAGGAGCAGGAGCAGGAGGACGAGGAGGAGGAGGAGGAGGAGGACGAGGACGAGGAACATGGAGAGGAGCCTCGAGGTGGCAGGGAACCCCTCAGAGAGGAAGAGGAGGAGGTCGGGGATATACCCCTTATGGAGGGAGAGCTGTTCGAGCTCCAGCCCCCCCACCCAGAGGAGGAGGAGGCTCGTGGGCAAGCTCCAACCCGAATCTCGGTCGAGCTCAGGCCTACAACACTGCCTCGGAGACCGATACGTCATCCTACCCGGACACTACTCAAGGTAATCGTTTCGAGGTGGTGGAATGACTGGAGGGGGAAGAAGAGAGGAAGGAGAAGACTGTGAAGTTTAACCCTAAAGTCACAGTGCTTTCTAATGCTGTTGTGCAGACTGGGCCAACGCTTCCTCTATGTGAAAACAAAAATGTGGGTACACAGAGACTGCAGCCCCAAGGTAGTCTCATACCCGTTCATACAGCACGGTTACCAATGATAACTGATGCAAATAGGAAGGTGAGACTTGCGATGGAGGCGAGGAGGCCAATGGCAGACGTATCGCCTCGGCCAAGCAAACAACCACGAACAGACTCAATGTCTACGGTCGCGGCGGGTGGCGAGCAAAAAGACAATTTGTGTACTCAAGTACCACAAGACAATGTCGCTCAAATAGTAAACGCACCAGTACCGCAGAATAATAAAAATGTTAATGAGGTGAAGCAGGAGGAGAAGGAGGAGTTGAAAAACTTAGAGACAAGACTCCAAAATTTGGAACGTAAAGTTTTTGTTCTCGCAGCCAATATACACAGGCCCGATGCTCTGTGTTATACGGAACTTTATTGTGAAACATTGAAGACAATATTAAAAGTTGGTAATGATACGATGGCGAATATTAATATTGTCGGCCGGAAGTTTTTTAATCGATACCGGGACTGGGTGGACGGAAATATGAAAAAGTCAACGGGCACTCTCAAAGGAGTGAGCAGCCGGACGGATATCACGGGAATCATCACACTGACCTTTAAATTGAAATCCGCACGAGTATACCGTATGGACCTCTATGTCGTCCCCGGTTACCACGGGTCAATATTACTATCGTATGACCAATTGGCTACGATGGGGGCTGTGATTGATTGCGCCGCACGGCGAGTGATATATGGAGTAAAAAGAGGAGAAGAGAACGATATTGATCCCTTCAAC
>WBZZ01005325.1:0-35000 GCA_019918135.1 Paulinella micropora
CTCACCCGTGAGGGGAGTACGAAGAATTGACGATAAGCTCTAATGACACCCCCGCAAGGGCAGTTCCAACACTTCCAGACGGGCCGGTATGTTCAATGAAAATACTGGTCCAGAAATAGACCGGTATGTTCAATGAAAGACCGGTATGTTCAATGAAAATACTGGTGGCACCGACGGGAATCGAACTGGCGACAGGGCCCAGATGGTAGAACTTGACCACTGGGCTATCACGGTGTCCAATAATAATAATAATAATAATAATAACAAGCCCCTTTTGGGATCATTGGTAAAAGACCAGCCGCCACTCCCAATTCAGATATTTGTACTTTTTTCCCTCTGCCGTCTAATAATAATAATAATAATAATAATAATAATAATAATAATAATAATAATAATAATAATAATAATAATAATAATAGTAATAATAATAATAATAATAATATACTTCCTCTAAGGCATACTGATGCAGCTGATGGCACGATCCGTTTCCGGACATGAGCCTCCATGCCCTTGTTCGAGGTGCTCCATCCCCCCTGTCAGTCTCTCGACTGATTATAGGGGCCACCGATGGAGCTCCTGAGGGCAAGACTACGCTAAGCCGAGGTTATTCCGCAGTCCCAACAACCTCTTGCAAAACGTTGCCGCATGTGCAAGTGCGTACACCAAGCATGGTTGCTAGAACTACCTCAAAACACCCATAACAATTTGGTATCCGCTGGGTCCACGGGCTATCAACCGGCATAGCGGAGTTTAAGATCTTCGACAGGCGCCCAACGACCCTCCTTCCCAGCATCATCCACCAAATGGTTTTGAGTTAGCATCACAGTTTAACGCCGTAACGCCATTGGGCTGAATAATAATAATAATAATAATAATAATAATAATAATAATAATAATAATAATAATAATAATAATAATAATAATAACAATAATAATAATAACAAGCCCCTTTTGGGATCATTGGTAAAAGACCAGCCGCCACTCCCAATTCAGATACTTGAGGTAATTGGGGAGTAACCGAAGATTCCACGCTAGTAGCTAATGTAGCACCTTCGGGTGCTACCTTAGCGAAACACGTGGGTCTGTGTTGTTACTACCATCTCGAATAGTACTGCTGCCGGAACCGGTTGGTGTTAACCGACACCTGCCCCCGGTTGACATCCGTTCCCACAGGGCGACAACAATAATAATAATAACAATAATAATTGGGAAGTAACCGAAGATTCCACGCTAGTAGCTAATAATAATGTTCATAATAATAATAGACTTATCAGTCAATTGGCCTTTGATCCTGTCGGACATGTGCCTCCATTGGTAGCACGGGGCCGTTCGGTGACGCGGCTCCGCTCCAAAGACTCGACTGGCAGTGCAATGTGCAAATGAGCGTGCTGTGCATGTGCAAGTGGGTGCAAGGAGTGAGAGGAGTTATCTGCCGAGAAGAAGTCCGCGACGCTGCGCTGACCTCCACCTACAACAGATCTAGCCAGACATTCTACCTGACTAGGCCTTCCCCTCCTTCTACCCACCTCCTGAACGACCGTGAGGTCGATCACCTCCTCCTCCTCCTCCGCCCCCTCTGCCTCCCTGGTCTGCGCCTCCAACTCCTCCCACTCCTTCCAGATGGTGGCAACAAACCTTCCTAACTCCTCCTCCACCTCTTCTGGGACAGGGATAAACAAAACGCCGAGCATCGCCGCCATCTTTTCATCCTCCCCCTTCAGCCATTCCTCTTTGAAGAGCCTCATCTCCTCCTCTGCCTCCCGCAGTTCCCTGTGATAAAGCCCTCCTCGATTCAGCATGAGGGGCTGCCGGGCTTGCGCCTCATCGATAAACTTAAACAGTGCTTCACGAGAGCTCGCAAACGTTGGGCAATGCAGCAGGAAGTGACGTAACCAGTCGTTAACCTCAGTGCCACACAAGGCGAAACAGCTTGAGCAGTCCGGCGAGCATGAGCCAAATTTGGATCGGTAGAGGCGAAGGCATTTGTTGCAGCTCAACAATCGCCTTCTGATAAGGTTGTGACTTCCCCCCTCCAGCGCCCGCCAACGTGGGAAAGCAGAGCGGGAAGACATCTGGCTAAGCAGCACCCTAAGCCCATCAGAGGGCTTAGCCTGCCGCTCCCAGCCTTCCTGCCGGACAGACCATTGCTTTACCACCTCGTTCCAGTTCGCCAGAGCGGCCCGCCAGTCCTTATCATCTACCGTGCCATCT
The DNA here is from genome assembly GCA_019918135.1 of Paulinella micropora. NCBI lineage: Eukaryota > Cercozoa > Imbricatea > Euglyphida > Paulinellidae > Paulinella > Paulinella micropora. The sequence goes on from WBZZ01005325.1 coordinate 2,212, forward strand.
TCGTTCACGACCCGCTTGAGCGCGTCCAAGCCCTCCCGCAGCCTGTGATCTGCTAAGATCAAATTTTCCGTATCTTCCTTCCATTTGCACCGACCCGTGTTGTAAAGCCTGCGTGTTAGCGCTGTGTTGCCCAGTAACTCGATGCGCCCTAGGAACCGAAGCCGGGCCGCCTTGGCAAGGATGCTAAAACTCGGCGTGCGGCCTAAACCCCTGGTGATGCAGCCGCTTGTGCGCGTACCAACACCCAAGATGACCCGCAGGGGCGCTACCAACGCGCCCTCCAGCTTACTCAGCTTGTCGGCGCCCGGCAGATCCCAAAAAGCCGATGCGTAAAGCAACTTTGCGCCAACCATTTGCTGCCAATTCATCAGCCGAAGACGCGCTGGAACTTCATGGGCAATCCAGAGGGGATAGCAGGCAGCCGTTCCCGCTACAGTGATTTCCGCCGCCCGCTTCGCTTGCGGTTTATCGGAGAGGGTGTCCGTGAGCAGAACTCCCAGGTATTTGTAGTGGTCGGTGACGTTGAGAACCTTGCCCCGGAACCTCACGCATGGGGGCGACTTTTTTGACTTGGCGTGCCCGTATATCGGCATGACTTCCGTCTTGCCCGGTTTCAGGTTGATTTCAAGCCGATAGTCCTCCACGAATGTCGCCACGACATTTACAATCTGTTGAAGCTCCGTGACACTATGCGCAATTACCGCAACGTCGTCGGCGTAAAGCAGGGTCCGTATGTCTTCGATGCAGTTGAGGTCCTCGATCTCCAACTCTTTCGCGATTCGGACCGTTAGCTCATCCATGAAGACGTTGAACAGCGACGGTGACAACGGCGACCCTTGCTGAACTCCCATCTCTTCCAGCACTTCACCAGTGAGTTCGCCATCGACTAGCACTCGCGATGACGTTCTCACAGCCAAACGATACCCCTCCATACCCGGGTATGATACCCGGTATGATACCCCTGGGGTATGAGGGGTATGAGAGAGAGAAGGGGTATTATACCCTCATGGGTATGCGGGGGGGGGGGGGGGATCAGGGGTATGAGGGGTATCGACCTCATACCGCTCAGGGACTTGGAGAAAATTTATTAGGGGGGGGGGGGGGGTATGATACCCCTCAGGGACTTGGAAGAAAATTTATTAGATAGCATGAGGTGCGAGATGGGGTATGAAACCCCCAGATGGGGTATGAGGGACTTGGAGAAAATTTATTAGCCGGGGTATCAGATGGGGTATGAGGGACTTGGAGAAAATTTATTAGCAGGGGTATCGATATCAGATGGGGTATGAGGGACTTCGAGAAAATTTATTAGCAGGGGTATCAGATGAGGTATGAGGGACTTAGAGAAAATTTATTAGCCGGGGTATCAGATGGGGTATGAGGGACTTGGAGAAAATTTATTAGCAGGGGTATCAGATGGGGTATGAGGAACTTAGAGAAAATTTATTAGCCGGGGTATCAGATGGGGTATGAGGGACTTGGAGAATATTTATTAGCAGGGGTATCAGATTTATTTATTAATAAGATACGCAACATGATCCCACTGCCGGATTAATTACAATTATTAATTTGATATCGAGATTGAATTTTTTTTAAGCTCTAAAAGTGGCAAGTATTTTATTAAAACAGTGAGTAACAGAGAGAAAATGAGGGGTATGAGGGACATAGAGAAAATGAGGGGTATGAGGGACATAGAGAAAATGAGGGGTATGAGGGACATAGAGAAAATTTGAGGGGTATGAGGGACATAGAGAAAATGAAGGGTATGAGGAACATAGAGAAAATTTGAGGGGTATGAGGGACATAGAGAAAATTTGAGGGGTATGAAAGACACAGAGAAAATGAGGGGTATGAGGAACATAGAGGGAAAATGAGGGGTATGAGGGGCATAGAGAGAAAATGAGGGGTATGAGGGACATAGAGAGAAAATGAGGGGGGTATGAGGGACATAGAGAGAAAATGAGGGGAGTATGAGGGACATAGAGAGAAAATGAGGGGTATGAGGGACATAGAGAGAAAATGAGGGGGGTATGAGGGACATAGAGAGAAAATGAGTGGTATGAGGGACATAGAGAGAAAATGAGGGGTATGAGGGACATAGAGAGAAATTGAGGGGTATGAGGGACATAGAGAAAATGAGGGGTATGAGGGACACATAGAGAAAATGAGGGATGAGGGACATAGAGAAAATGAGGGGTATGAGGGACACAGAGAAAATGAGGGGTATGAGCGACATAGAGAGAAATTGAGGGGTATGAGGGACATAGAGAGAAAATGAGGGGTATGAGCGACATAGAGAGAAATTGAGGGGCATGAGGGACATAGACAAAATGAGGGGTATGAGGGACATAGAGAGAAATTGAGGGGTATGAGGGACATAGAGAAAATAAAGGATATGAGGGACATAGACAAAATGAGGGGTATGAGGGACATAGAGAGAAATTGAGAGGTATGAGGGAGATAGAGAAAATAAAGAGTATGAGGAACATAGAGAAAATGAGGGGTACGAGGGACTTAGAGAGAAAATGAGCGTATGAGGGACATAGAAAAAATGAGGGGTATGAGGGACATAGAGAGAAAATGAGGGGTATGAGGGACAAAGAGAAAATCGCGGCAGGGACTTAGAGTATTACTGTCATGGTGTTGTCCCTGATCCTTCTTCTTCCACTTCTTCTTCCACGCCTTCCACTTCCTCTGTTGGGGTACAAGGGGTAGAAGGGCCCTGACTCATTGGTTCCGCCCCTGCAGTTTCTTGGTCCCCTGCTGGGTTACAAGGGCCCTCTTCTTCGTTGGAGGACTACAGTGCAGAGAGAGAGAGAGAGTATATGGGTATGGGGTATAAGGGTATGAGGGGTATGAGGCATGAAGGGATATGACAGGGGTATTTTATTATTATCATTATTATTATTACTAACTGATAACTGGCTTCGCAGGGTTACCTGATAATTGGCTATGCCTCAACCTTGCTTAGCAATGCGTTCCATGAGCAGAAACGCGTACACCTGTCCACTTCCCGCTGCTTTAACACAAGTTCGGTATGATTTCAAGAAAAACCCTTGAGAGAGCAAAGTTCCAAGAGTATCCCTGTGGTCGTGGGACATGCTGTTTGATTTACAGCTATCTGTAACCATAACATACTTTACCCGCTCGTCCTGGATTATTTTCAACAGGACTTTATGCGTATGGGCTGGTTTCCAACCTTTCCAGAACAAGAACACTGTTATGTTCTTGTTCCACTTCATCGCACGTGGTATTAACTCAACGTGAGGTGCTTCAGCTTCTGTACCCCATTGAATACAAGGAAACTCCTTCGACCACACAACGCGGTTTATAGACGCATTGTATGAACTTATTGAGCAGAAACAGCTCTTATCTGAACAAACCCCTATCGAGTTATCATGCGCGGCCCACAATACACCGTATTTTTCATACCTGCTAAGGAATGCAATCTCAAAACGTCTGGTCTCTATACCAGCGACTGCAGCCCAATCATCGCCCAAGGCAAAAAGAAGCACATCTCCCGATGCACACCCAATATCCAATAGACACATGTCTTTTTTTTCATCCCTGGGGATCCCTCCGAAACATGTCGCAAGGGATTCACTAGTCATAGTCCCACCGATCCCATCACCTACACTACCAAGGTCCCTAATACGTAAAGGTCCCCTCAACTGTTGCGCTAGTCGCACCCGCCAGGCAGGAGCGGGCGCAAGAAACCGAGGATTAGAAGTCCCACAATCCTCAACAACGCATACAGCTAAAGAAAACTGATTCTTTGTGCCACAGCTGTGACAAACCCAAGGTGGCATTTCCGATTCCACTTCCAACGCCGAGGTACCCTGCCAAACAGATTATTATTATTATTATTATTATTATTATTATTATTATTATTATTATTATTATTATTATTATTATTATTATTATTATTATTATGGACACCGTGATAGCCCAGTGGTCAAGTTCTACCATCTGGGCCCTGTCGCCAGTTCGATTCCCGTCGGTGCCACCAGTATTTTCATTGAACATACCGATCTATTTCTGGACCAGTATTTTCATTGAACATACCGGCCCGTCTGGAAGTGTTGGAACTGCCCTTGCGGGGGTGTCATTAGAGCTTATCGTCAATTCTTCGTACTCCCCTCACGGGTGAGACGATGGAGGCGCATGTGCAGAAATGCATCAGCCATTGACAGAGAAGCACTATTATTATTATTATTATTATTATTATTACTATTATTGGACACCGTGATAGCCCAGTGGTCAAGTTCTACCATCTGGGCCCTGTCGCCAGTTCGATTCCCGTCGGTGCCACCAGTATTTTCATTGAACATACCGATCCGTCTGGACCAGTATTTTCATTGAACATACCGGCCCGTCTGGAAGTGTTGGAACTGCCCTTGCGGGGGTGTCATTAGAGCTTATCGTCAATTTTTCGTACTCCCCTCACGGGTGAGACGATGGAGGCGCATGTGCAGAAATGCATCAGCCATTGACAGAGAAGCACTATTATTACTATTATTATTATTATTATTATTATTATTATTATTATTATTATTATTATTATTATTATTATTATTATTATTATTATGGACACCGTGATAGCCCAGTGGTCAAGTTCTACCATCTGGGCCCTGTCGCCAGTTCGATTCCCGTCGGTGCCACCAGTATTTTCATTGAACATACCGGTCTATTTCTGGACCAGTATTTTCATTGAACATACCGGCCCGTCTGGAAGTGTTGGAACTGCCCTTGCGGGGGTGTCATTAGAGCTTATCGTCAATTCTTCGTACTCCCCTCACGGGTGAGACGATGGAGGCGCATGTGCAGAAATGCATCAGCCATTGACAGAGAAGCACTATTATTATTATTATTATTATTATTATTATTATTATTATTATTATTATTATTATTATTATTATTATTATTATTATTATTATTATTATTATTATTATTATTATTATTATTATTATTATTATTATTATTATTATTATTATTATTATTATTATTATTATTATTCAGCCCAATGGCCTCAAGGCGTTAAACTGTGACGCTAACTCATAACCCTTTGGTGGTAGATGCTGGGGAGGAGGGTCGTAAAAGATCTTAAACTCCGCACATGCTGGTTGATAGCCCAGGACCCAGCAGACACCAGATTGTTATGGGTGGGGTTTCGAGGCAGCTCTAGCAACCGCGCTTGGTGTATGCACTTGCACATTCGGTGACGTCTTGCAAGAGGTTGCTTGGACTGCGGAATAACCTCGGCTTAGTGCAGTCTTGCCCTCAGGAGCTCCATCGGTGGCCCCGATCATCAGGCGAGAGACTGACACGGGGGGGGTGGAGGACCTCGAACAAGGGTATTGGAGGCTTATGTCCGTTGAGGATATGCCATTAGCTGCATCAGTACGCCTCACATATAGTATTAATATTATTATTATTATTATTATTATTATTATTATTATTATTAATCACACCCCGGGGTATCAGACAGGGATGACAGGGGTATCATACCCGGGTATAGGACAGGGGTATGGGACAGAGGTATGAGACAGGGTATGGGATAGGGGTATGAGACACCTTTTCCTTTTCCTCCGCAAGCTCCTCTGGTACCGCCTCTGATGGGGAACACTCTTGTGCGTCAGAGCCCTACAATACAAAGAGAGAGAGAGAGGGGGGGGGGGTATATAGGGGTATGATGGGGGTATGAAGTGGTACCTTGGCGGTCGGTGTCGTCTTCCTCCTCTTTGCAGCTTTATTCTTCTCAGCCACAATTGCTCTTTTTCCGCCTATGTGGTATGAGACAGGGGTATGGGACACGGATATGGGACAGGGGTATGGGACACGGATATGGGACAGGGGTATGAGACAGGGGTATGGGACCACGAGAAGTTGTAGTAGTGGCAGCAGCTGCAGCAGCTTTCCCCGCCGCAGCTTTCTCCTGCATTAACTTTGCAACCTCATCTTGAACATCTGATGGAATCTCAGAAGCTGGGCCAAAAGCAGCAGCAGTAGTAGTAGTAGTAGTAGTAGTAGAAGTAGAAGAAGAAGAAGAAGAAGAAGAAGTAGTAGTAGTAGTAGTAGTAGAAGAAGAAGAAGAAGAAGAAGAAGGAGGAGGAGGAGGAGGAGAAGGACAATCCTTCGGCCACCAGATGTTGCAGGACTCTCCTTCGGGGAACACACCGGTAGGAGGTGTTGCGTCCTTTACCTTCAGGATTTTTTCCCGCGATGCCTTGCTCATGGTATCCTGCGAAAATTCGCACGGCCCCAAAAGACTTTCAATAGGCATGAAAGAAGCCAGCCTTACCCACCCCTCCACTCTATGCTTCTTTCCACCAGCTTCCTTCTGAAAGAAGCATCTCAGGGGCGGTTTTTCACCGATCTGCATCATGAGAGAGAGAGAGAGAGAGAGAAGAGGTATGGGACAGGGGTATGAAGGGGGGTATCATACCCCGGGGTATCAAACCCCTGTACCATACCCCGGGGTATCATACCCCGGGGGTCTGGCAGGGGTATGGGACAGGGGTATGAGAGGCAGGGTATGAGGGTATGCGGGGGTAATATAGGAGGGGTATAGGAGGTATGTGGGGGTATGGAGGGGTTTCATGGAAGCCATCCGCATACTGCCTTGCTTTACACACGCACATACCCCGGGGTATCATACCCCAGGGGTAGGGGTATGGGACAGGGGTATGAGAGGCGGGGTATGAGGGTATGTGAGGGTAATATAGGAGGGGTATAGGAGGGTATGTGGGGGTATGGAGGGGTTACATGGAAGCAATCCGCATACTGCCTTGCTTTACCACGTGACCCATCACTTAGAGGAATCGCTGCCCGCCTGCACATATGCAGCAGAGAAATAGATAGATAGATACACAGAGAGAGAGAGAGAGAGAGAGAGAAAGAGAGAGAGAGAGAGAAAGAGAGAGATAGAGAGAGAGAGAGATGTATCAGAGGGGTATGCAGGAGGGGTATGGCGGGGGTATGCAGGAGGGGTATGACCACTTTGGGAAAAACTTTCCTGAATTCGATCGCCCTCTGCGCAGCGGGACTCCGTCTGCCTTGGTTTTCCACACATTTTCAGCACCTCGTTCGCTTTCCGTGCTTTCATGGCCCAAGTACGTCACCAAAACCTATGCGAGGATATATGGGGTATTGGCGGGGTATGTGCGGTAGGGGGGGGGGGACCTGGCCCTTTTTATCGACCAGCTGGGACATGGGGACGTCGCTCCCATCATCCCGGTGATAGGCTTCGTAGGTGTAGAGTAGCTCCTTGGGATACTGCACACACAACGAGAAAGTGACATGTGACGGGTACAGATAGGTATATGTAGAACAGACCGATCGCAGAAGATTGGCTGAGGTCGTCAATTTGTCGTAACGTTCAATCACGACTACATTGATGGTGATGCAATTCTTGACGCAGTCTGCGTCTTCGTCCTTCGGCCAAGGATGATTGCAAACCTTTCGAGGGGTATGACAGGGGTATGAGAGGGGTATGAGAGAGGCGAGGTATGACAGGGGTATGAGGCAGGGGTATGGGACCGGGGTATGAGACAGGGATATGGGACAGAGGTATGAGACAGGGGTATTGCATACCTCGCACACCAATACGCGGTCCTCCTTCTTTCCTTTTTCCTTGCGGTCCTCCTTCTTTCCTTTTCCCTTGCCCTTGCGCTTTCCTTTTCCCTTGCCCTTGCCCTTGCGCGGCCTCCATTCCTCATCCTCGTCACTCCCAGCCTATAGTACAGAGAGAGAGAGAGACAGAGAGGGAGGGAGGGAGGGAGAGATGCCTTCGATTTCGCATTTTCGACGCGCAGAAACTCCAGATAATTTCTGTCAATTTTTTTTCCCCATCTAAAAAAGTTAACCACTCCCTTTCCTTTTCTGGGAGATGTGCATATGCCTATCAGAGACAGAGGGAGGGGGGGGGGGGGGACAGGGTATAGGGGTATGAGGGGGTATGGGAGGGGGTAGAGGTACCGTTCCTTTGCCCTCTTCCTCGTCTTCTGATTCCACGAGTTTCTGGAGTTTCTGGCGCTACGGTGCAGAGAGAGAGAGAGAGAGAGAGGGAGGGAGAGAGACAGTAGGGGTATGGGATATAGGGGTATGAGGGGGTATGAGAGGGGGTATAGGGGTATGAAGGGGTGCGCGGTGCCTTTTGTTGCTCTTGGTCGTCCTCGTCTGAGTCAGAGCCCTACAGTGCAGAGAGAGGGAGAGACGGGGGGTATTAGACGGGCCGGGGGGGGGGGGGGGGGTGGAAGGAAAAGGTACCCCTTTATACCCTTATACCCCCTCATACCCCTTTATTGTATATTATGTATAGGGGTATGAGGGGGTATGGGAGGGGGTATAGGGGTATAAAGGGGTACCTTTTCCTCCCCCCCCCCCCCACCTACCCCTCTCTCTCTCTCCCTCTCTCTGCACTGTAGTGCTCCCTCCTGTACTAGTACACGCTCTTATACCCCCTCATGCCCCTACATTACATACTACTATACACCACCCCCCCACACCCCTCCCCTCGGGGGGGGGGGGGGGGTATAGGGGTATGGGATATGGGGTATGAGGGGGTATAGGGGTATAAAGGGGTACTTGGGGTTTGGACGCGTTGCTAGTGTCTGCATACTTCGGTTCCGCCTTGCTACTGCAAAAGAACCTGTTTCAGAGCAAGGAAAGCCATGAACACTTAATTCATACCCCGCCTCTCATACCCCTGTCATACCCCTTTCAGAGCAAAGAAAGGCATGAACACAGATATGTAAGTAAAAATGCCATAGGTATGTAAGTAAAAATGTAAGTTACTTTCCATGGAATTCTATCTTTCCCAGCTCTGGTACTTTAGGATCCCGGCGGAACGAGTCGTCAAGCCAAAAAAACCCTTTGTCTAGTTTCACTGTTGGGTTTGCCACAGCGCTGCCGCTGTTCATTTTAACTTCGATGCCTTTTACCGAATTTCTATCTTTTTCATTTTCTCTGTCTACTACCGACTTCGGACACACCAGGTTTGCCCCAGAACGCAGCAGAATCACCAGAGGCCCTTGCCCCTTCTCCCACCAAAAAGCATCTTTTACAAGACCAGATTTCTCTTGTGCCTGTACCACCTTGAAATCTGCCACGCTCATTTTCTTCTCAAGCTCAGGATCGTTCAACGGGTCCATGCTAACAAGGACACCTTCTTGCCCCACCATCTCCTGCACCCTCTCGTCAAGCTGCACAGTATCAAACACATACAGGGCGGGGTATGAGAGGGGTATGACAGGGGTATGAGAGGGGTATGGGGTATGAGCGGGGTATAAGTGTATGACGGGGGTACAAGGGTACTACCGAGACCAACGCGACACCGGAACTGGGAAAGTTTTTCAGAACGCAGCCACGCAACTCTTTCCCTTCATGCTGCATCACCCAATCCCATCCATCCTTGCTTTCACTACCCCTCTCTTTTGTTGGGGTCTCCACCAGCACGATTTTGCGGTCACTACCCCTCTCTTTTGTTGGGGTCTCCGTCTTGTGCTTTTTGCCTGCCTTCTCGCTCTCCTTTGAGGTGACCTTGGTAAAATCGACGACCTGCATCAAGAGAGAGAGCGAGAGAGAGAGATAGGGGTATGGGACAGGGTATGAGACAGAGGTATGAGAGGTAAAATCAATGGTTTCCACCGCTGTCTCTGCGTCTGCGGCCTGCTCCACCTGCTCCTGCTCTTCCTCTGCGTCCTTCTCTCCCTCCTTCTTTGGTGACGGTTCCGGCTCCCCCTCGGGTGTTTTGTTTGGCTTTGTCTTTGCTATGACTTTTTTATTCAGTTTTTTGACTTTTTTTTTCAGGACTTTGATTTGCTCTGACTTCTTGTTTTTAGATTTACTTTTCTTCCCTCTCCCCCCCTCCTCCTCCTCGTCCTTGTCCTCGTCCTCGGTGTCCTCGTTGTCCTGGCCAGGCTGGACAGTGGCGCCCGAGACGATGTTGCATTCGCCGATGTGGTTCGCATTGGTATACGGCTTTGAATTTCTCTTTTCTGCACACAAACATGACTCGGTGTTTTATTATTATTATTATTATTATTATTATTATTATTATTAGATGATAACCTATAACTCGGCGAGAATTTTATCAAATTCTAGCCTTCGTTCTAGGTTTTGAGCCTTCCTATTGATAGTAGATACAAAACAACAAAAACAACCAAATAGCCTTATACAGCACACTACAAGAAAACATATATGTATCATTAAATTTAGTCAATAGCAAGCAATTGACATTTGTCCCAAAGGGACTAATTTACCTGTTGAAGTCTTCCTTTTCCAACTCCAACTCGCCGAAAAAGTGAAAAGTAGTCCAAAGCAAAAAAGCAAAACTATGCTGGTGTGCTTTTTTACCTCACCTTTCTCGTCTGCTGTGTAGAATTTTTAAGTCTTTTTTTTCTTGTGAGTGGTGGTAAAATTCCATTTACGTGTAAGGACATAATAAGACATAAAAGGACAATGCCCAAATACAAGCAAGGAAAAATTTATGCTATTCGTTCATACCAGACCGCCCAAATATATATTGGTTCTACTACAAACCCACTACATAAGAGGCTTCATGAACATAGAAGAGCATTTAAGAGATGGAAAGAAGGAAAACGAAATTATGTATATTCTTTTGATGTTTTGAAATATGATGATAACTACATTGAACTTATTGAAATGTTTCCATGTAATAACAAATGGAACTTGGTAAGAGAGAAGGAGAAATAATAAGACATACAGAAAATTGTGTTAATAAAGGAATTGAAGGAAGAACAATCAAAGAATGGGAAGAGGATAATAAAGAAAAAATTAATCAACAAAATCAGGAATATTACCAAATTAACAAAGATAAATATAAAATACAAGAGGAGAAAATTAAAGAAAGATGTAGAAAATACAGAGAAGAAAATACTGACATAAATAAAAAGAAATATGTATCGGAAAGAAGAAAAGAATACTTAAAAAAAATATAACAAGAATATTCAAAAACATATAGAGAGACTAACAGGGAAACATTGAAAGTTGTGTATGTGGAGGAGTGTATAATACATCTCATAGAATTAGACACATAACTACTGATAAACATTTTCAAAATCTTATAGGGTTAAATGTGTTCGGTTTATAAATCTAATATTTGTTTCTTCTTCCTTATTCTATCTGAGGTTCTCACATTACTTTTATCAATGCTTTCTCTTTTTAACAATCTCTGTGTTTCGTTCCTTAGTTATTTTTTTCTCTTTATCTTTACTTGCTTTTCTTCATCTACTGATTTAGTAAATTCAGTTTTTAGAAGTTCTCTCGGTGATACTAATTCATTATCAGAGAGAATGATTTTAAAGCCAGACCTACCTATTACTTTGTAAATCTGCTTACTAAACTATTTTCCACCTTTTTCAAACATCCATCTCTTTAATTCTTTTCTTACACTATCTCCGATATTGAATTCATTAATAAGGTTATCACGAGTTATAGTCTGTTTATTTTTATCTCTTCTAGCAAAGACGTCCACTGGTCTAGACTGAATTCCCCTATGTAATTTGTGATTATAAGCAATAACCAAGTCTTGAATATAACTTACCCAGTCAAAATTTCTATTAGTTTCAAATAATAAATCCAACCACCTTCTAATACTCCTTATAACTCTATCTACCACGGCGAGCGCTCTGTGGTCCCCTACTTCAACCACATCGTGCTTAATACCATTTTGAATAAAATATTCACGAGTAGCACCTTTATATTCTCCTCCGCTGTCGGTTGTAATTGATTTAGGTTTATAAGGTATAGATTTCAAAGCATAATAAACTTCTTTCGCTGTTTTATTTTTTAATGGAATGATTATTAAATATCTTGAATGACAATCAATCCAAACAAGCATCCAAGCATATCTTTTATTTCCTTTCTTATCTTTTATCTTACTCATATCTGCTAAGTCTAAGAAAACTTGGTCTAATGGCTTATCAACCCATATAGTATTCCATATTTTCGGGTTCTTTTTCTGGTGGTGTATTTCAAGGGCTTCTTCTTCTTTTGTTTTAACTACTTCTCCCGTAGGTGTGTCTTCTAATTGACTATTACGATTTTGATTATTAATAATTGTATGTTTATGGTCCATTTATATACAAAATATGAAAATATTTTTTTATATATACAATGCCGACCGTAAAAGTCCTGAGAAAAGTATTAGGCGAAGAAAAACGGAGACGATGTCCAAAAATTAGTAAATTAAAAAAGGCAGAACTGCTTAAATTGTTGGAACATTATGGAATGATGGTTTCTGAAAAAAAAATTTAAGAAAACTACGAAACCACCACCTAAGTTTAAACCTTCGGAAAAAAAACAATCCGCTATTAAGCCAACCAATGACATTTCATTAAGTGGAGATACAATGAGAGAGATTGAAAAACTAAACAATGATTTAAGAAAATTTAGTGACGATGTTAATGATATACCTTTATACAGAAAAATAAGGAAAGGAATAAAGAAAGAAACTTTTGATGAAATTCAAAATATTCAAAGTATTTTGAATGAAAGACGAAATGAACTTATAAAAAGGATTAAGAATTTTGAAAAAAAGAATGTAAAATATCTTGAAGAAATAGATTATATTTTTATCAATGTAACTACAATTAACAACAAATTAAAAACTATGTTAAAAAATTATAGAAAAGATAAGTGGGATTAGAACTTCAAGAAACATTTTTCAACATCATTATTTTTTTCTTTCTTAGCACCACCAGAAGATTGATTATATACTTTTACACTCACACTGCTTGATTTCTTACCTTTCCCTTTCTTAGGTTTCGGTTCTTCTTCTTCACTACTCTCGCTTTCACTTTCTTCACTCTCAGGCTCTTGGTTCTTACTCTTCTTCTTTTCTCTCTTAGTTTCCGCTTTCGCTCTTTTGATTTTCATATTAGCCATCTTTTCTGCGATCAGGTCAGTAAAATCAACCTCATCCTCACTATCACTGCTCTGCTCTGGTGTGTCATCTTGGTCCTTCTCATTAATGATATCGTTAGCCACATTTTTATTTTCTATCTCTGCCAATCTTCGTTCCATATCTTCATCTTCACTTTTGACCGCATTTCGGTATTGTTCCAAAACCTTTTTGGCATGTTCCATTTTTCGTTGTTTCGCTTTCGCTTTTATTCCTTCCACAGCACTTCCCCAGTTCTTACGACTTGCTTCGGGAGACTGCATTTATACTAAGATTATTATATTTTAGTATTTTTTAAATAAATAAATAAATAAATAATATAATGTCGCAATATAAATCCTTACTTGGCCTTAATGAGTTGGCTGTTGATAGTCTAAACATACTTAACTTAGACTTAACCAACACAAACATAGTCGGTCTGAATACAGACAGAGTGCCAGAAGATGATGACCCAATCAATCCTTATTACACTGACGGCCGCTTTGACACACGTCTCGCTTTAAAATCAACTACGGATATCAAAGAAGGAAGCCGTTTATACTACACAGAGCAACGAGTAAGGGATAATGACGAAGTCAAAGCCTCAACTCAACACAGAAGCAATACTTCCAATCCACACCAAACCAGTTTATATAATTTGATTGACACAAACATATTTGCACAAGCAAGCGGACAATACTTAACTTACAACGATGTAGAAGGTAAATGGAAGAATACAGCCCTTGGTTCAATTGATACACTTTCAGATGTAGTCATTACAGCACCAGTGGCGATGAATAGTTATCTAACATATAATTCAATAAACTGGGTAAATAAAACATTTCCGATAAATGTTGATGAAACAGGCAATATTCGTATGGGAAGGAAGAATATAACAGGAGTTAATTTACTAAATACCAAAGATGTTGATGAATGGATATTTGAGCATCAAGACAATAATAATAAGGTGTCAGCGAGTGGAAGTATAGACTCACATAGCGATGTGTTAATAACAGGCACACCAGCAGATAACCAATTACTCATTTATAGCACAGGACAATGGAGAAACACCACACCACCCTTTCTTAGATTAGACGGCACAGCCAGTATGACGGGGGCACTAAATATGAATGGTTATGCTATTTCAGGGGCTTCTACATATAATGGAATTAATCTCGCTAATCTCGCAGTTGATGGTTCGGTGGTTAAACTAACAGGAGACCAAACCATAGGAGGAATAAAAACATTTAGCAGTATAATAAATGCTAGTGCGGGGATTGATATGAAAAGCCAAAGCATAACAAATGTGAATTTGGTTGATGGTGTGGATGTTTCTGTCCTTGATACTTCGGTGGTTAAACTAACAGAAGACCAAACCATAGCAGGGAATAAAAAATTTACATCAACTTTAGAAGTAAGTGGTTCGTCCAATCCTACTACTTTTGATGGTATTGGCACAGCCTTTGATACAAAAATAGGAATGATTGCAGCACAAAAACAGCAACAGCGACTTGGTATCCGATACAAATAACTGGTTCGTATGTAGAGTTATATTCAGGTAATACTTTAATTATAACCGCAACTGGAACAACATTAAGTTTGAATAACAACAAAATAACAAACTCAGCCACACCATCAGCAACAACGGATGGAGCAAACAAAAGCTATGTGGATACATTAGACGGGCAAAATGTGAAACTAACTGGAAACCAAACCATAGCAGGAATTAAGACATATAGCAGTGGTGTTGAAATAACGGGAAATTCAATCAATTCAACAACAAAGGGCACATTTATCGTTTTCAATTCTGCCAGTAATATCGGGTCAATTGCTAGTTTGGATATGAAAACTGCAACATATTACAACTTTGAAATTTCTGCGAAAAAAATAAGTTTTATTGTTGATGGGGCAATCGTCGGTTGGGTAAATGCTTCGGGGCTAGATTGTAATAGTAGCAAAATAGCCAACCTTGGAACTCCGACATTAGCGACGGACGGAGCGACAAAAGGGTATGCGGACACATTGGACGGGCGAAATGTAAAACTAACAACAGACCAAACCATAACAGGAAGTAAAACATTTAATGGGGCGAGCACTACAATAAAATATCTAACTTTAACGAACAATGCTGATTTTAATAATCAAACTATCACTAATGGCGGAAATATAACATATAATGGGGCGAGGATATTAAACCAAAATGGAAGAGATATATTCTTTTCACAGACATCAGGAGATTATCAATATTTCTTATTTACTCTAAATACTGCACAAGTGGAACCGCGAACCAAAGAGGTTATGTATTCACGAATGTAGCATTTGATGCAAAAGGAGCGGGACTTTATATTTCAAAACTTTTGGATAATAAAAGTGCTTCGTCTGACATCGTCCGTTTTAACAATGCTGGCGGTATGCGGTTTTATGGTGCTTTGGATATGAACTCAAACAATATAACAAATGGCGGAACAATAACGGGAACGACAATTACTTCAACTGCGGGTATATCAACGACGGCACTAACCGCGAGCGGATTAATAACAGCAGATGGCGGTTGTAAGTTATCTATTCAAAATAAAGCAGATGGAGGAAATGGACAGGGTATATTTCTGTGGGATACAGACAACTCAGGATGGGGTATTTATATGGCTCAGTCAGGCGCAGGTAAAAGTCTATCTGGAGGGTCTGCGGTTGCTAGCAACGATATTTCAGGCTTTGCTGTAAGATTTAGGTCTGGTTTTGCTTCGGCGGATGGCTTTGTGTGGGAAAATTCTAATGAGCAATTGTTAATGTCATTGAATGGGGCAAACGGGACTTTATGGACAAAAGGATTGACAACGGCTAGTGCGAGGATATCAACAACAACGGCAACCGCGAGTGGATTAATAACGGCTAATGCTGGTATATCAACAACAACGGCAACCGCAAGTGGATTAATAACGGCAAATGCTGGTATATCAACAACAACATTAACTGCGAGTGGATTAATAACGGCAAATGCGGGAATTACATACACAGGCACACTATCATCGGCATTAGCATCAACTGATGGGGCAAAAATAGCAATTTAAGGACAAACAGACGGGACGAATGCGAGAGGAATATTTGTATGGGATGCTACTGATTCAAACTGGGGGATTTATATGTCTCAGTCTGGAAATAATAAATCATTAAGTGGAGGAACAGCACCAGCAGGAGGAGGTGGAGGATTAACTTCTTATGCTATTAGATTTAGAGTGAATGGTTCTTCAACGAGTGGGTTCATATGGGAGAATAATTCAAATACTGCTTTAATGTCATTAAGAGCGAGCGATGGGCAATTATGGGTATTGTCTAATCCAATTCAATATTCAGACAGGAGAAAAAAAGAAGATATAAAGGAATGCTTAGGCTTAGATTTTATTAAGAAGTTAAATCCAGTCTGCTATCGTATGATTGATGACAACAAGAAATGTAGGACTGGCTTAATAGCACAGGAATTAGAAGAAATACCAACAGAAATGGATATGCTAGATTTTGGTGGTTTTATAAAAGAAACAATTATGGTTCCGTGTCCCAAGCAAAGAAAGGAATGCGAATTGAAAGGTGTGAGTGTTAATCCAGAAGATGTTAAATGTATTGATAGTGGTGATGTCGGTTATGGTATAGGTTATTCCGAGTTTATCGCCCCGTTAATTAAGGCCGTTCAACAATTATCAGAAAAGATAGTTAATTTAGAAAAAGAAAATAAACTTTTACTTAATATACTACAAGACCAAACCAACCAATTAGCAGAAATCAGAGTGGCCGTTTTTTCAAACGTCAAATAATACAACTAGATTTCATAGACCACCGCCAGTCATTGAAATAGACGGCGAACTAACTCCCGAATTAAAGTCTCGTGTTCTTGAAGTAGATCTAAAGACTGAGGAAAAAAAAATAGAGCACGAATTGGAAGATAACTGGAATTGTTGTTGTATAAAAAACAGACCGACAGACAGCCGACTTATTAAATACTTATTTCAAATGGGTATCATTATTGCCAGTATAGCCCTTTGTATAGTGAGGCTATCTGAAAAGAACTTGCCGTGCGAGGTTGCTAATACTTATGTCGGAATCCTAACATTGCTTATCGGCATTTGCCTTCCATCACCTTCTAGCTCAAAGAAATGAACATTCATATACTTGAGTTTTATACCACATAGCATCATTTGAGCAAATTAAAGGAATGGCTTCATCAAAACTAACACACCAATCACTAAAAGGTTTATACACACATTTAAATTTGGTTTCTATTCCTTTTTTAATACACCACACACAACTTTCATTTTTTTTTATCACTGACCCGTGAATAGAAATCGCAGGCAGTCCGACCTAACACAGACCACATAAACAACAATATTAAAATCATTTTTTTATATTATACAAAATATATGATGAGTGAGTTCAAATACCAAAAGATTATTTTTCTGAGCTATGATTTTGCTGGAGGAAGCAAAACATTTAATAAAAATATCCAAATGTCATTCACACCCACCAAAATGAATGTAAAATTTATCCACTATATGAACGATCAGACAGAGACAAAAACCAGAATTCTTTATATGGATAGAATTGGAATTATTGGAACATTTGCGGACAGCACCACAGCAAACATTTCAAACCTTAGTTATAATTTGGGTGTTGTCGGATGGACTGACGGACAATATACATTTAAAGTCCTTGAAACTGACAGCGGAAATATTGACACAGGAAATTTAGCAGGCCGAATTGTTGTGTGTTTGGAATTCGTAGGGTAGGTGAAATAAATCCGCAACGAATTCGTTGCTTAATATATAAGATGATGAAGATTAACAATGTCAAGGTGAAGCCCGTAAAACAAGAGGGCGATGGAACAAAAAAGCAAAAGGTTATAAATTATTTAATGAGCCGTATGCCAACATATTTCTACTCGCCCGTAAGAAGAGCGGGAAAACGACAGCACTCTTTGAAATACTGAAACGGACTACAGACAGAAAAACCCGTATTGTCATTATTGCTTCAACGATACACAAGGACTACATTTATAAAGCAATGGTAAAGCACTTTAAGAACAGGGGAAACCCAATGGCAATATATACCTTTCTTCAATCAGATGGTGTAAATGTCATTGATTATGAGTTAGACAAACTGAATAGACAGGACGAGCAACACGAAGGAGAAGTAAAACAGGACAAAGAAGAAATAGAGAAGCCACAATTTTTATATTTTGGAAAAGAAAAGAAACAGAGCGCCGCGGAGGCACCAAAAGAACGACCCAGCAAGTATATTTCTCCAGAGGTTGTTTTTGTTTTGGATGATTTAGGAAGTGGATTAAGAGACAAGTCCGTAAGTGATTTGTTAAAAAAGAACAGACACTATAAATCAAAGGTTATTATGTCAAGCCAGTATTTAAACGACCTACGGCCAGAAGCCATTAAGCAGTTAGATTATTTGTTAATCTTTCCGGGTCAGTCTCAGGACAAAATGGAACTCGTGTATAAACACTTAGACCTATCTTTTGATTTTGATTACTTTCTTCAAAAGTATCACGAAGCAACAAAGGAGAGATTTAATTTTCTTTATGTTTCAAGTGTTGATGATGAACTTCGCAAAAATTTTGCCTATCGCATGAAATAATGATATTTATCAACTACACTCTCATTCGTTTCACTCATTCTCGTTTGTTGATAAACATCGTGAAAAAGTAAAAAACGATGTTTTATGAACCCGCGTAGCGGGTGAATAAAATATCAAATAATATTTTTATAGAATTATTTTTTTTAATGTATATTATATGCCAGTATCGTCAGTGATAATTTCACAACCATCAGGATATAACATCGGATATAATCCATCAATGCCACAGAAGGGAGGAAAAAAGAAAACCAAGAAGAAGGGATGCGGACAAAAGGGAGGAAAGATTAACTGGGCTAAGGTCGGAAAAACTGCCTTGGCTGTTAATAAATTCCTTCGCGATAATAAGGTAATCTCTAGAACTGCTGGGGCATTGAGTAGCATTGGGGTGCCTTACGCAGGTAGTGTTAGTGCTACAGCATCAAAACTCGGATATGGTAAGCAACGAGGAGGTGCTGTAAAGTTTAGATGAAACGTGTTTCATCAACTGCCCCGCAAGCGGGGCTAAGTTTCATTAAATGATTTTTCATACAAACGAATTGAAAATATTTTTTTGTTTAATTATATACAATGGTCGCTAAAAAGACTAATAAGAAAAAGGCAAAAGTCCGTCCACCTAGGGTTTATAGGAATAAGAGCGGGAGACCTTATATTATCCAGAAGGGTAAAAAATATTATCTTAATTTTGGTAAGAAAACAAATGATTTAAGCACATTACAAATCGTTAAATTTTTTATGAAATATATTGGTAAGCCGAGCCCACAAAGGCAGGGCCGCAAACTAAGGGAAAAAATAATCAAATCTGATTTCAATCGTCTTGAACACGAGAACAGAAACCAGATACAAAGCAACTTACAAAAGAAATATGAGTTAATACATGACGAGGAAGAAAAGGAAAAGAAGAAACGGGATGAGATAGAAGAGGAGAAGAAGAGGCTAGAAAGAAAAATCAAAGCAGATACTAAGGAACTAAATGAAATAATGAATAGGGATCATAAAAGACAACTGGCAGAGATTAAGGAAAGACAGGAAGAAAAGTCTAGGGAACAGAAGAATGAACAACGACTTATTCAGGAACTACAGGCAGAACAACGACATAGACAGGGATTATTGACGGCTCCAGTTGCACAGCCGTTTATAGCGAAACCGAATACCCCTTCAACTATAAATAAACCAAAGAAAACCGAAACTACATCTTCCCCAAAAATAACTGATATAACTGACAAAGTAAATAAACAAGAAAAAGATTTGGAAGAAGAAAAGAGACGAAGAATTATTGATGAAATGTTCTCTGAGAAATTGAGAAAAAAGCGTGTCAAAAAATGAAAAATCATACAATAATAAATCACCTTAAAAAAGCAGGCATTAATATCCCTATGATAAAAAACAAAGGTTCAAACGACTACGCCACTAGTTTAAAGAGATGGTTATACACACAAAAAATCACTGAAAACATATCATCGGCAGAAGATGGATGGGATAAACTAGAAGAATTTACAACAAAAATGATTGCTAAAAATGAAAGCAAAAAGAACGAAGAAAAAAAAACTCCTGTAAATAGCACTCTATCGCCAATAGACCCACCCCGTTTTGAAAATTCTCCAGATGCTAAACAACTTATATTTGAAATGACAAATCCACAACCAGCGGAGACACAACCGACAGATGTAGCACCACCCCCGAGCACAAGTTCTGTGGAGTCACAGCAACAACAGCAAGAGGAGACAACCATACCCCCGAGCGTCGCGGAGACACCAGAGCAACAGCAAGAGCAAGTCCCATTACAAGGAGAGGGTCGTGGTTTAATGACTAATGAAATAGACAACATATTAATGAAAAAATATGGATGGTATCTCGGAGCGATAGCCAGTGATGAAATTTACAAACTAAATCCAGAAAAAAGAAAGCGATACGGATTTATTATGAATTTGGACAATCACAAACAAGCGGGGTCTCATTGGATCGCCGTATGGATAAGTCTAGATAAAGACAGGAGTGTTGAAGTGTATGACCCATTAGCACTTTACGAGCCGACAGAAGACTTTCAACAACAAATGAAACAACTAATTGACCGAAGCCATCCCGATAGTTATTTGTTAATGAAGGTCAATCAAGTAAAGCAACAATCAAACACCTCAGACACATGTGGTTGGCATAGTATGAGATTTTTAATGGAGCGGGCGAAAGGCAACCGATTTAAGTTTGCTAGTTGCTATACAGACTTAAAAGAAGAAGAAGCGGAGAAATTAAAAGCACAGAATGGGTATGGTAATTTTGATACATACATTTGATATTTGTTTCAGACTTCGTCTTCAACAAACATCGGGGGCTACGCACTTTTAAGGATTACAATAAGCATTAATTTTTTTGAAAAAGAAAAAAACGATGTTTAGAATAAGCGAGAGTGCGGAGCACGAAGTGCAATTCTAAATATCATGGAGTACAAGGGGAGGTAGAAGTTCGGGTATCTATTACATAAATAGTAAAAATAGAATAACAGGCACAGATAGCGACTTTACACACGAAATAAACTTAAAATCACTAGACAATCCCACACATTGTAAAATTCTTCATATCTATGTTCCAAAGTCGTATTACTCTGTGGCTTCACCATATAATACCTTTACACTTAGCGAAGACGGATATGAGGCTTTAATTACGATACCTGATGGAAACTACACAATGAACAATCTAAAAAATAAGTTGTCGGAGGTACTGACGGCAGAAAGTCCAAATAACTATACATATGTCGTCTCAAGCAACAATACCAACATAGAACCAGAAGATGGCAAATTAACATTCAGTGTTTCAAATAACGGAGGCATTCAACCGCGGTTTATATTTGATGGTGATACACGTATTCACGAGGTTATGGGGTTTGATAGAAATTCAACATATTTCTTCGCTAATAATTTTGTTAAATCGCCGAACGTAATTATTCTAACTGGTGAAAAGACTTTATACCTTCAATCGGACTTAGTTGGTGAAGGAGATAATCACGTGCTACAAGAAATATACACGGCGAATGAAATTCCATTTGGAGCCATTATATACGACGGAAGTGGGTCTGAGTATGGTAAGAAATTATCCGCCAGTTCAAATGATGTGTATCGGTTTTATCTTACAGACGAAAACGATCAGGCTATAAATCTTAATGGTTTGGGTATCGTTATGACATTGTTGATTTACAGAGAGACTAATTATTTTAATTTATTTACATCATTTTTTAATCTTTTGAAACAGAGATAAATAATTATTTTGGAATTATTTATTTTTTTCTATAAATATATTCCAGTGAATTAGTTAATTTCCACTACCAAAAAGAAAAACAAAAAATGCCAACTCAACACGGAGGCGAACTAGACTTTTCTAGAACTGACTACATCAGTGCTTCGTATCGTTTGAATAAACTAACTCCGCGAGAAGGTGCTGGGGCTATTACTGTTACTACCGCAGGAGGACAAGAAAGCAACTTTGAACTTATCAGCAGGCCATTTAACTTAGCCCGCTCTGTCTTGAGTTTTACTTATGCCCCACCAGCAATCGCTGCGAACTATAACAAATGCTATATGGATTGTCTGGCTCCTATTAGACAAATTCAACTTCAAACCCGTAGCGGTGTTTATCTGTGCGATGTAAATGAAGTTGGTAACTTTACAAAGATTATTTGGAAGGCTGAAACTTCTATGAAGGATTTTCTGACACTTGAAAACCACGATAATGGAAGTGGTGCGGGATGTATGCTTCAAAAGTGTAATGCTGGAAAGATTGTTATCGGTAGTAGAGCAGAAAGGCGAGCAATTGATACTGCAGCAGCCTACGATACTGCTAGAGACGCAATTCAAACATACTACAAAGTGCCTAGTGCAAATGCTCGTCGCCACGACGATTCTGCTCTATCTGATGGCACTGCTGGAACCTATAGCCTTGTTAATGTTGAATATAATGAGGCTAAGTATTTCTCGGGTGGTTCGGTTACTTCTGCTGAGCCTTCTATCAGTGTTAAGATTAATCTTGGTATGCTTTACAATACCATTTTCGCTCTTGATAAGACTATTATGTTTCCAGAGATTTTGAATATGCGTATTGTATGGCAACAGACCCCTAAAATTTATTATTACAATAACGATGCTTCGTCACCGGGTGGAGGAGTACTTGTTGCTGCCGCTGGTAATGTAAGTGTTTCTAGTCTTAACTTGTTCCTTGTCGTAGAGACTAATCCCGATGTCATTCAATCAATTCAACAAAAGGTGGCGAGTCCTGAGGGTATGAGTTTTAATGTTGATTATCCTTATGTTTATAAAATTCCATTGCTCAATCAACTACACAAAACATTATTCTCCGCTTTGATAGGGGGCATGGTAAAAGGTTGAAGAAAATTTATCACACACTCTTTAACAACACCGAAAACAAGAATACCGCTTATGATATTGATAACAGAGCAAACGCTAAGACTACCAGTTTTCACACCACACTTGACGGGGCGCGACTTCAGGAATTTGAAATATTTCCCGCTAGTTTTGAAGATTATATGTGCTTGAAACCTAAACTTGAAGGTTCTGTTTTGACGAATTCAAATGTGTATCAATACAACTGGTTCTGGGTTGATACTTGGGATAATACCCGCCCGCTGTGGAGCAAAGACCAAAATGAAGTTAGTGGGCTTGACCTTTCCAATGAGCGACGATGGGAGTTCATTAGCACTACACAGAATAATGCTCATCAGCATGTAAGTGTAGCAATCACTCAGCGGGAGGTTCAGGTTAAGGCAAATATAATTTCCATTTCATAAACTGCCAAAAAAAAAATTTAAAAAATTTAGATTTTATTTTTTTTTCCATTCAATATAACACATTTCTTTTTGAGGTAGTCAAAAACAAAACAATGACTACTCACCAGAGAAATTTAATCGCACAAAATCCAGACGGAGAATTTATAAATGTCAGTGTTGGATATGATGGCGATATTGAAACAAATAATTCAAAAACCGCTTTTGGCGAAGCAGTAGTAGGTCAATTAACACATTGTGCGGGAGGTGCTGTAGATTATATTGACCAAGAAGACTGGGACGACCCTTGCAATTGAAATTATGCTATGCCAAACTTAGACTGGAGCAAAGGAAATGTATTTCAAATTCAATTTCAATATTTAGGTTTTGGTGCTATTAAGTTTTATATTGAAAATCCCATAACAGGATTATTTCAATTAGTTCATATGATTGAGTATGCGAATGCTAATACTGGTAAGCCTGCGAAATAAGACATTACCTTTTACGGCAGTAATGAGAAATGATGCAAAGACTGGAATACAATCACTTAAAACAGCGAGTGCCAGTTTATTCATTGAAGGAACGAATACTATTAATACCAGTATAACAAACGAAGTGGAAGGAAGTAAAGCAGTAAACACCACTGAAAGTCCTATTATCAGTATAAGAAACAAAGCGGTATTTGATGCGGGCGGTGCTAATTTAACAAATTATTCAAATGTTTATCCAACTTTGATAAGTATTACAAATGAAGATACTAAGTCAAATGTTGTCAGAATGGTATTAAATGGAACACTAACTGGAGCAAGTTTTGCAGATGTTGATTCTAAGTATTCAATTGTAGATACTGACACAAAGGCGAGTGCTATCACAAATGGAACAACAATTTTTAAACTATATGTAAATTCTCAATCAACTCAACAAATCAATCTTAGAAGTTATGATATATACCTATCGCCGAGTGATGTATTAACTTTTACGCAGAAGTCTGTCTCTGCTGGTGGAGGAGGAAATATCAATATTATCGCTAACTTCGTAGAAGACCAATAGATATTTGTTTCAGACTACGTCTTCAACAAACATCGCGAAAGGTAAAGTTAAAAAAGGAAAAAAAAACGATGTTTTGTGATGACGGCAGTCAGAACAAAATATCAAAGATATTTTTTACCGCATCTTTGTTATTGAAATAAGGTTGTTGAATTAAATATTCAAGGTATGGTTTATCAATCTTAGCAACATCTTCAATTTTCATTTTTTTATACTTTCCATATTGAAGAAAAATATCGGTTTGCTGACCGAAGGTCGCATCTTCAACTACGTTGGAGTCATTTTGCTGGTATTCTTTCTTTAATATACATCCTTCTTCTGTACATGTAGCATTCGCTATTTCTTCGCCAAAATTAGCCTTGATTTCTGTGATACTAGTCTCTTTTAAATCAGTCGCCTTAAAAGGTGTGCTCGGTTCCTCCATCATTTTTTGTAATGTAGCCTCCAATGGAATAACTACTTTCACATTGTCGTCGCGGGGTTTGTATTGCTCATAGAAAGAAACAATGTCAGGCTTAGTCCATTTAATTGTCGGCTTTTTTATTTCGCCGTCAAGGTTCCATTTTTCAATTTCATGCAAGTAGTCTTGTTTTGTGTTCAGGTCTGACATGATATATAAAGATTTTTAAAAAATCTTTTAGCAAAAATATTAAATGTATTTTTTTACTTCACTTTTAATGTCTGTAAATTTATCAAACCACGGCTGTTTCATAACCCATTCTAGGTATGGCTTATCAATAACCGCTACATCTTGAATTTTCTTACCTTTATACTTACCGAATGGAAAAGTATCCTTTGGCTTGCCTTCTCTACTTTTTTCAATTGCCTTAATTTCTTCGTCAATCATCTGTTGAACATCTCTTACTGAAAAGAATTCCTTATTCTTCTCAATTGAAAGTCGTCCAAATTTTTCAGATAGTCTGGTGAGGGTGGTCATTGGTCTATATAGAGTGGTAAAAAATTTTATGGAAAAAAATTAACTAATTGATTATTATTAAATTTTAAGAGCGGACACGAAGCCGTAAGGGATACTATCATTTTCGCTGATAAACTCACGCCCGCACCATCTTGTTTTATTAACTACTTTTACTACATTCTTTTGGTGTTGTATGCTAAAGTGCTCAATGTGTTGTTGTTTGCTGTTTCTGCTAGTATGTATTTTCTTCATTATAAAATCTCTGGTATTAGTTAAACTTTCGCCCTTATCCATTAATTCATAAGCGGTTGGATTTAATTTTTTCAAATCCAAACCTTTTCCTCTAAAGTGGAAATGAATTTTACCTTTTTCTTCCCCTTTCTTTACATACTCCAACATATACAATTTTGGTGCTATCCATAATCCCCTTATTATTTTACAATCCGTTCCAAGGTCATCATCCATTCCTCCGATTGTTTTATCTCTAAATCTTTTAATTCGTTCAATGTTTCTTACATGGCTTTGAATGCTGTCTGTGTCTGTATAATAATAATCTCGGTCGGGGTCGTTGTCTGGGTTGGCTTCGGTCATATACTTATACATAATTCGTCTGCTGTATGCTAGGATAAATGCACCGTAGTGAGTGGGTTTCGTAATTCTTTCTTCTTTTTCTTGCTCATCCCTTGGAATACCACTGATTAACCATAATTCTCCATTAGCCTCTTCAAACTTTTCAATATCTGTTATTACGTGTTTAGCCCAGAATTTCCAATACTCGTGATTTTTTGTTATGTATTTACTCACGGTGTTTATTGGTCTCTGAATGGTCTTACCGTATAAAGCATTCATAAATAACTTTGCTAATAAATACTGCGGTGCGCCTTTCTTTGAATTTTGTTTTTTCTTGAATAAGTCTGAAATATATTCTTTAAATACTGGTTCAGCTTCTTCGGTGTAATATCCACGAATGATTTTGACTTGGTAGCCAAGTTCAATCATATCTTCAATATCTATTGAAGTTAGCCATTGGTCTTTCATATCTCTTAACTCCCACTTTAAACACCCCTTACTATCTCTATAAGGAACCCGTGGATGTAATAGATTTTTTGGAGATATGTAATCAACATTATATATCCCGAGTTTGCCTTTCATTTCTCCTTCACATTCCTTTATTTCACAGTCATAAATAGTTCAAGCATCGCTGTTGGATAAAGACTTACAACATCAGCATCAATAAGATAATCTACAACCTCATCAAAGCCGATTTCGCCATTCACATATTTTTGGTATTGCTCCGAAATAAATCGCCTTTTGCTTGGATAAGTTCTGGTACCATATACTGCCCTTCTAAAATCTTTTTCTTGTTTTAAATTTGGCAGTTGAATAACATATTTACCATCTATTTTCTTTTTCCATAAATTCCAAGTAAGAGACGAAGTAGATATATAAGCGGTTAAGTTAGTTTTATGTTCTTCATATATTTGATTGTTTAGTTTGTCGTGTAGTTCCTTCAGTCCCATAACATCTTTTTCTAAGTATGTTAGACATTCCTTTTTCGTTTCATCATCCATCTCTTCCCATCGTTTGTGTTTGCTATGGTCAAAGTCTCCTTTTAACACATTACATCCCAGTGTTTCAAGGTTCTTTTTTAGACTTCCCTCAGTGTGCTTACATAAATCCCAGAATTTTATATTTTTATATTCTAATGAGATAATAGCACCATTGTTCATAAGGGTCGCATTTTTTATTCTTCTTTTGATAAATTCTTTCTGTAATGAGTAATGGTCAAACTTACTACCATTGAAAGCATTAACATATATTTTCGCTTTTGGTTTCCTTTTTGATAAATCATCCGCATATTCAAAAATTATATCAAGTAATTTAGGAATACATTCATCACCTGCTACATATTTAAAACCGATATCTGAAATGGTATAGCCCGCTATGTATGGTGTGTGTAATTCGTATTCATTTGTAAAAGTCTCTAAGTCATAATGAAATACTTCATCTTGATTATTATACTTAGCCTCTTCAAAAGTAGTTAATAAAGACCTCACTTGATTTTCTTTCTTTCTGAGTTTCGCTCTTACATAAGAAATTCTTTTATTATTACATTTATGATTATTGTAATATTCTTTATAACAATCTGGACACTTCTTTTTGTTTCTTTTTATGAAACTTATATAATGTCCTTTGAGTAGATAACAAAGCACATCTGCGGTTATTAAAAGGTCTTCAAAGTTTTTGAATGTCTGTTTGCTTGTTGCATCAGTTAATTCAAAATACTTACCTTCAATACGATATTTTTTTAAGATTTCAAATCCGACTGATAAAGGTATCGGAGTATTAGGCTCGAGTTTGAATTCTTGTCTAATATCATTACATACTTTTTTATTGAGTTTTGATTTACCTTTCATCGGTAAATTTAGTATGTTTTAACTACATGAAAGAAACAATTATTATCTTTGCTCCTTGGATTAATATGAATTCCTTCGGGTGTTTTATGTTTTTTATCTGTTCCAGTATCATTACACCCGCCTCCGTCTTCTTGGATAATTTGAATAGTTATATGTTGAATAATTCTTTCATATCCATTCGCACTGGCTTCAAGATTTTGTTCGTTGTATAGATATGTATCACGAAACAACTCATCAATGTCTTTTAACTTAACTGATTTAAAAGTTTTCCACTTGTAAAACTTACTATCATCTGCATCTGTTATATACCCAAACTTAACATGAAGTCTTGCTTCGTTTGTCAGACCTCTATTTTTGGCATCCTTAACTGCTCTCATAATTGATATTTCAATCGCATCCATATCATAGAAGTTAATGTCAAGGTCTTTGAAAGGGTATGTATATCCATTTATACCTCTGTTTTTTATTGGTCTTAGTTCTACAAGTTTTACCTCGCGCTTCTTCGCTTCTTGTGTCTTAGCTTCCCTTAAGTTCGCCCTTACCTTCGCTAGTTCTACATTTTCCTTCGTTGGTCTGGGTGGTAAAGGTGGTGGCAAACTTTTTATATCAATACAGATATAAAAATTATAAAAAATAATAATAAATTATCTGTTATATTTATATATAATAATTTCTTATATTTAAATAGAAATTCATTTGAATGCCTCCTCCATTCTTTTCAACTTAAGTAATGCTTGCTTCACTTCATCTCTTTTTTTCTTTCTCCTTTCTGCTATTATTGCTTTATTTTGGTTGTAATACTCCATCGACTTCTGTCTGTGTCTTTCTGGGTCTTTTTGTATAAATTCCCTCGCCTTTCTCCGTAAGGCTTCCTTTTTCTCTTCTGGTGTTTTGTATAACGGTTTTCTACCCATCTTTGTGTATATATAATAAAAAAATCTTTAATACATATTAAATATTGTTTGTTTGTATCAAGGGATAGTAATTTCTATTCCATAATGTTTTCCTAATCCTCCTCCATAGATTGAATAATATACTTGTTTCCTTCCTTTAATCTTTAGAGTTTCTGCTAAGTGCTTGCTGATATATCCGAGTTGCTTTCCGCTTTCTGTTTCAACCTTTATCGCATTTTTATCAAATTTGTTTTCTGGCTCGTGTTGAATAAAAACTTTTTCACCTCGTCCTATGGTTTTAAGATAAGAAATATTATATTGTCTCCCATCAAATGAAACACCCACAACTCTGGTCGTGGTCATTTTATATATACATAAATAATATTTGTTTAAAATAAAATTAATTATTTGTTTGATATTTTATTCACCTGCTTCGCACTTTCATAAAACATCGTTTTATACTTTAATGGCGGGCGATGTTTGTTGATGTTTCTGAAAGAAACAGAAACAAATATCATTTTTATTTTCGTAATATCTTTCTATGTCGTCGTTTCTATATGCTATACGAATTACTTTACGACCGCCTAACATAATCTCTTCTTTCTCTGCAAAAAAGTCTCTATGAAACTGTGTTTTTTCGTGTGCGTATTTGCCATATATTCCTATCGTTTTTCCACAGACACATGTATATTTTTCTTTAATTTTTTCTTTTCTCCATTCTGTCTTCTTTTGTTTCGTCAATTGTTTGTAATCGGTATTTTTATTATCTTCTTCGTATTTTGATAATACTTCATTTTCGTAAAACTCCCTTGCTCGCTTTTCTACTTCTTCCTTTGTTCTCTTTTTTCCTATGTAAAATACTTTTCTTTTTTGTTCTCCATTTTCCCTCCATCTTATAACTACTCCTTTGTTTTGAACACATACACCTCCTTTCGTAATCTTTCTGATTGTTTGCTCACATTCTATATTATGACACTTTTAATTCTTTAAAATAAAATAATAAAATGTGTCATATGTTTTCTTGTAGTGTGCTGTAGAAGGCTATTTGGTTGTTTTTGTTTCTTTGTATCTACTATCAATAGGAGGCTCAAAACCTAGAACGAATGCTAGAATTTGATAAAATTCTCGCCGAGTTATAGGTTATCATCTACTATTACTATTATTATTATTATTATTATTATTATTATTATTATTATTATTATTATTATTATTATTATTATTATTATTATTATTATTATTATTATTATTATTATTATTATTGTCTTGTCCAGTGAGATCGGGTGTCAACTGTGGGCAGGTGTCGGTTGACACCGGCCGGTTCCGGCATCGGTACCAGTAGAGATGGTAGCAACAACACGGACCCACGGGTTTCGGTAAGGTAGCAGACCCGAAGGCGCTACATTACTTACTCGCGTGGCAATCCTCGGTTGCTTCCCGATTACCTCAGGTATCCGAATTGGGAGTGGCGGCTTTTTTTTTACATCTCAAATAGGGCTTGTTATTATTATTATTATTATTATTATTATTATTATTATTATTATTATTATTATTATTATTATTATTATTCATTGACAGAGAAGCACTATTATTATTATTATTATTATTATTATTATTATTATTATTATTATTATTATTATGGACACCGTGATAGCCCAGTGGTCAAGTTCTACCATCTGGGCCCTGTCGCCAGTTCGATTCCCGTCGGTGCCACCAGTATTTTCATTGAACATACCGATCCGTCTGGACCAGTATTTTCATTGAACAAACCGGCCCGTCTGGAAGTGTTGGAACTGCCCTTGCGGGGGTGTCATTAGAGCTTATCGTCAATTCTTCGTACTCCCCTCACGGGTGAGACGATGGAGGCGCATGTGCAGCAATGCATCCGCCATTGACAGAGAAGCACTATTATTATTATTATTATTATTATTATTATTATTATTATTATTATTATTATTATTATTATTATTATTAGTAGTAGTAGTAGTAGTAGTATTATAATGTTATTATATATGTATCATACCCCTCTCATACTGGGACCCCTCCCGTACCCGCCCATACCCCTTATCAGTATTATTATTATTATTATTATTATTATTATTATTATTATTATTATTATTATTATTATTATTATTATTATTATTATTTGGACACCGTGATAGCCCAGTGGTCAAGTTCTACCATCTGAGCCCTGTCGCCAGTTCGATTCCCGTCGGTGCCACCAGTATTTTCATTGAACATACCGGTCTATTTCTGGACCAGTATTTTCATTGAACATACCGGCCCGTCTGGAAGTGTTGGAACTGCCCTTGCGGGGGTGTCATTAGAGCTTATCGTCAATTCTTCGTACTCCCCTCACGGGTGAGACGATGGAGGCGCATGTGCAGAAATGCATCAGCCATTGACAGAGAAGCACTATTATTATTATTATTATTATTATTATTAAAAAAAATATATAGGTATCATATCCCTCCTCCATACCCCTCCCGTACCCTCCCATACTCCATACCCCTCCCATACCCTCCCATACCCCTTATCAGTATTATTATTATTATTATTATTATTATTATTATTATTATTATTATTATTATTATTATTATTATTATTATTATTATTATTATTATTATTATTATTATTATTAAAACCTAGTCACACTTGCTAAACAGAGTTCCAGCCCAATGGCCTCAAGGCGTGAAACTGTGACGCCAACTCATAACCCTTTGGTGGTAGATGCTGGGGAGGAGGGTCGTTGCGCGCGTAGAAGATCTTAAACTCCGCATATGCTGGTTGATAGCCCAGGACCCAGCAGACACCAGATTGTTATGGGTGGGGTTTCGAGGCAGCTCTAGCAACCGCGCTTGGTGTATGCACTTGCACATTCGGTGACGTCTTGCAAGAGGTTGCTTGGACTGCGGAATAACCTCGGCTTAGTGCAGTCTTGCCCTCAGGAGCTCCATCGGTGGCCCCGATCATCAGGCGAGAGACTGACAGGGGGGTGGAGGACCTCGAACAAGGGTATTGGAGGCTTATGTCCGTTGAGGATATGCCATTAGCTGCATCAGTACGCCTCAGATATAGTAAATCTGCCTTGGAGTGTTGACTGTGACATATTTAAGGGAAATCCCGATGAAAAAACCTAGTCACACTTGCTAAACAGAGTTCCAGCCCAATGGCTTCAAGGCGTTAAACTGTGACGCTAACTCATAACCCTTTGGTGGTAGATGCTGGGGAGGAGGGTCGTTGCGCGCGTAGAAGATCTTAAACTCCGCATATGCTGGTTGATAGCCCAGGACCCAGCAGACACCAGATTGTTATGGGTGGGGTTTCGAGGCAGCTCTAGCAACCGCGCTTGGTGTATGCACTTGCACATTCGGTGACGTCTTGCAAGAGGTTGCTGGGACTGCGGAATAACCTCGGCTTAGTGCAGTCTTGCCCTCAGGAGCTCCATCGGTGGCCCCGATCATCAGGCGAGAGACTGACACGGGGGGGTGGAGGACCTCGAACAAGGGTATTGGAGGCTTATGTCCGTTGAGGATATGCCATTAGCTGCATCAGTACGCCTCAGATATAGTAAATATTATTATTATTATTATTATTATTATTATTATTATTATTATTATTATTATTATTATTATTATTAGTATTAGTATTATTATTTGGACACCGTGATAGCCCAGTGGTCAAGTTCTACCATCTGGGCCCTGTCGCCAGTTCGATTCCCGTCGGTGCCACCAGTATTTTCATTGAACATACCGATCCGTCTGGACCAGTATTTTCATTGAACATACCGGCCCGTCTGGAAGTGTTGGAACTGCCCTTGCGGGGGTGTCATTAGAGCTTATCGTCAATTCTTCGTACTCCCCTCACGGGTGAGACGATGGAGGCGCATGTGCAGAAATGCATCAGCCATTGACAGAGAAGCACTATTATTATTATTATTATTATTATTATT
This sequence comes from Paulinella micropora, assembly GCA_019918135.1. Lineage (NCBI taxonomy): Eukaryota > Cercozoa > Imbricatea > Euglyphida > Paulinellidae > Paulinella > Paulinella micropora. Next base: position 34,737 of record WBZZ01005325.1, read on the forward strand.
ATTATTATTATTATTATTATTATTATTATTATTATTAAAATATAGGTATCATACCCCTCCCATACCCCTCCCGTACCCCTTATCAGTATTATTATTATTATTATTATTATTATTATTATTATTATTATTATTATTATTATTATTATTATTATTATTATTATTATTATTATTATTATTATTATTATTATTATTATTATTATATTATTATTATTATTATTATTATTATTATTATTATTATTATTATTATCATTATTATTACTAAAA